>PVIU01007354.1:0-92449 GCA_004026605.1 Ondatra zibethicus
AAAAATTGCTACTAAGCAGAGCTGCCTTTCCTTGTTTTCATGAGCTCTACACACTTCTTTGTGACTGATACACGTGACTTGCTTCATTGAACAAACAGCATATAGCAACAGTGACGGATACAACTGCATAATTATACTACAAAACCTATGGAAAGTTCTTACTACCATGAAAAGGGCTATGTCCCTGACCAGACTGATGAGTTTAGCTCTGGTGGGCAATCTCACAGTTGTGGCTGACCTCAAGAAGCTGATAGACCATAGAACCTGACAGTGGCCTACACCCCAAAGCTAGTAAGAACCCAGGGCCCTCAATTCTCTAGCTCCACAGAATAACTTCTGTGGATGCAGACTTTCAGCCACTCAGGCCTCCAGGTGATAATGGCCCCAATGGCATCTTCAACGCTACCTGATGGTGTGAACACAGGATTCTACTCAGCAGAGCCTGGATCCCCACCATGAAATTCAGTCTGCCATACTTGCATTACTTGCTATACAGCAACAGAAATAGTAAACTAATAAAACTACCAGTCTAACCTGTAAGTAGAAATGATAAATCCTCACTCATGCATTTTGTGATAGATCATTAAGTCTACTCACTATTTTTAGAGTCGTAAGCCTATCACAGGCTTGAGGATTTTCTGCCGCTGTTCTAGTGCACATTCAAGTCAGTAAACATCAAAGCTAAACAGGTCAAAATGTTCTGTTTACCTTTAACAGCTTTGCCTTAATCTTATGAAATATTTGTATCCTTAAAGTTTTATCATGCTAGATTTCCTGTTCATCTTTTTTCCAATGGAGAGGTTAAATGATAAAATTTTGAAGACAATTTGTATGTAGTATCTATGTAAATCCAGGTTTAAAATATCAAGTTCTGCTAGATTCTAAAGTTTTGTGAATTTGTAAGAATATTTATTACTACTATCACATTAATTTTATGACTCCTGGGATTAAAAATAAGAGTATAGATGGGAACCAGCCCACATAAGCTTTCAATTATTAATAACCACAATTTTAATTTGTAAAAGTCCACTGTACTCAATTATACAATTAGTTTAGCATTTCTCTTTCCTTTTTTCATCTGTATGACCAAATCCTCATTATAATTTTTTGCACTAATTGTCTCCCATCTCAGGAGAAGAACTCAACATTAAGACTCCCACAGAGCCTTAGTGAAGTCAGATCTCCCACTACCAACTAGCATCTACCTAGACAGCCTGGAAGAAAACTACCTTAAAGGTGGATCCTGCCATCCCAGCCAAGCGTTTAGATGACGATGACATCCCTACCCAACCTTAACTTTAGGCTCATGAATTAGATGACTCAAACAAGCCATTTTTGAAGTTCCTGACTAAGGAAACTATATCAACATATATTTATTATCGTTTAAGAACATCTCCTTGGAGTTATTTCTCATATAGTACTGGATAACAACTGTAATAACAGTGGTATCTAAAATTATAGGGCATGCCATGGTAGGACTAGGTACTGAATCCTGAATGGCATGCCAACCAGCTGCCTTTCCTACACATTCATTGTGTTGATGATCTGCAGAGCCTCCTAAAGCTCAAAAAATAATTTTCTCTTTTGCCCGAATCTAACACTGATATTGTTACCAAACATGGAAATTTTCAAACACGAAATGTCACTTCTGCTTGAATATACAGGTGGCATTCATAGTTTAGGTCACTCACAGATACCTGTAGTGTGTTTAGATATGTGTAAACAAGGAAGAATTTCTCGCTGAGAGTGTTCAATAAAAGGATTATTTCCCCAATTCTACGAAGAAATCATAAAAGTAATATGTATAGAATAAGAAAAATAATCATTGAATGGTTATAATGACTACTCATTACAGGATTAAAAAAATAAAACAACATAATACACTTTTTATTTCTAGCATAAGGTTTAAATATATATCCAACTTCAAGTAGAAATAAATAAAAATTATTACTAAATAGTGATAGTAAAATATGGTAATAATAAATTGTACAGATAAAAATACACTAAGGTGGCATACCAGTGTATACAGATGTATATCTTTCTAAGATGAAACAGGAAGAGATCAGAATAATTTCTCTAGAATTGGAAAGAGGAAGCATACTGAAGACTTTACTTCTGTGCATACTACACACACATATCTACTTCCAGCATTTAACAGTCCTTGATGGAGGGACAGATCACCACAGATCAAGGCTGCAGTGTAGCCGGCTTTGTGATACCCACGTTCTGCAGCCTCCTTTTCTACACAGCTAGGACAATTGGATCCACAGGTCAAAGGTGAAGCCTGGCACCTCAGGTGGACTGATGATAGTCTTCAATGGGACTTTGAGTCATTCCAGGCAGGCTCTGCTTGCCAGTGCCTCCATTCTCGGAGTCATTTCTGTCTTGTCCTTAAAGAATGATCATCACTTCACACTGCTGTTCTGAGAACTGGCAGTGTCCTCCCCTTCATCTCAAAAAACATTTGGAACTCAGAATCTGCCACTCTTGCTGTTTTCCCTCAAAGAAAATGTAGCCCCAAACATTGACCTGCCTGCCATATGTCACTTATTCTTCTTATTTTGTGACCTACAAGCCTCTGCATTTTCCATCTGTTATCAGCCCTGGCCACAATCACCCAGCTGACTCCCCACCTGCTGGTGTCACGCCCTGTGAAATCAAGCCCTGTCTGGATTTTCTCCAAAGGAGCAGTGGGTGTCTTTTTCCCAACCCTGTGGGTGAAACAAACCCAAAGTCCTGGAGTCTGAATTATTCTGCGCACTCATCATACAGGAGTTAACAAATATGGTTACAATAGATGGCTCCAAAAAGTAGAAACCAGAAAATAGATAACTTTTTTCTTAACGAGGAAGTAATCACTGGAAAATTAATGGTAATCTACCAAAGCACCTCAGTGTTTCTTTTATGGCCCAATGAACTACGATTTTTCCCGAAGCAGAGTAAATAGTCTGTGTGTACTTCTCCAGAGAGTGTGCACAGCTGAGACGATAGTGTGCACCACGTGTTTAAGATTGTCGTGGGCTAAACATAGACACTAATAATAGATGCTCAGCAGAGAGCTTCTACTCCGAAACTCTTAACCCTGGGGTTAGAAGCCAAAACATAGCTTACTTTAAATAGACTCCTCCAACAGAAAGCTATATGAGATGCGGTCAGGGGGTGGGGAATTCTTTTCTATAGTTAGAAAAGTAAACATCCCTTAAAGGTATCAATTTTCTTTTCCCAGGACTAAAGCCCAGTGTGGTCATACTCTCAACCTGTAAATGTAATATGATCTGATTACTTGCAATCTAGTTCTTTCAAGTCCGAGAAATCTCAAATAATTTTGATGTCTCTGTGTGAGTGTGTGTGCATGCACGTGTGCATGTGTTCACGCAAATGCAGGTGTGTGCCTCCATAGCACATGTGTGGAGGTCAGAGGACAACCTTGGCACTCAAGTGCCCTCTACCTTTTGCTTGAGACTGGGTCTCTCTTTGGCTTGGAGCTGCATCACAGAGGCTAGGCTAATGGGCTGCCACACCTCCTGCGGCCTGAGTGTCTCTGTCACAAACCTCACTGTCACTGAAATTGCAGATGCATTTTTCATGGACTGTGAGATTGAACTCAGATCTTCAGCCTTGCAAGGAAAGCCCTTAATGAATGAGCCAACTCCCCATCCTAAAACACTGGGTCTTTTTACTTTGTTTTCTTTTTGCTGGTTATTGTCTGGGTGTTACAGAGAGTAAATGCTGTCTCCTATTTCATGCTTGTCTTTAGTCACGGAAAGTCAGCTGTGGTATACATTGCTGAAACCACACAGCTTAGTAAATAAACATTACTGTTGGTAAATCGAGCCAGTGGCCGCGCAAATTCTTCTAAAAGCAGCGTTAGAATTAACACCCAACTGCTGCTCTACAAAATGAACTTTGGGAACTGCACTGAAAAATATGTGAATTAAATATAATGCAAGAAATCTGCAGTTCTCAAACATATGCAAGTCCTGCCTGCCTTCTTCACTATTTTTTTCCACTATTTTCCTTAAGCGTTGTTACTTTTCAAATCAATGGCTTCTTTGAGCCTTTAAAGAATATGATTCATCGCAGGTCTGTCCCAAAATGTGTCTCACATATATACAGTGAAGTGTGTGTCACAGAACAGCACTGTGGGGGTTTTGAAAAGTCTGACCCAGAAATATTTCCTGCCACCTTGTTTGATGTTTTCCCCAATCTGAGATCTTTGGAGAATGAACATTCCTTGGATTCAGACCCCAGAGTGCAAACGCACGCACAGGGCTCATCTCCTGGCTCGTCAGTCTTCAGATAGTAGTTTTATTACTAGAACTCCGAGTTCCAGAGACTAGTCTCTAGTCTTCGAGTTTTCATCTAATTATGACATGTGAACACGAGAGGAAAAGATAAGGACTCTAACAGCTGAATTCTGAGAACCCGAGTTAGCACAAGGGAGGCTAAATGTGGCTGGCAATATACAAGGTCTTTAAATGCACTGCTTAGCATGAGCCTCACCCCCCCCATCCCGAAATTAGGAACAGCTTATGAAAGCAAGGAGAGCGAACTGGAAGTACCAATAGCCCAAGGCCCTGTTATATTTACTAAAATAACTATTTTAATACTATTTGACCCCAAAGTTCTGCAAATTCCTAACAAAAACAATGATCTTATTTCAAAGTAATAAACTTGGTTTTAAAAAATGCTGAAGAAATACTGTGTTGCAAATATCAACTAAATATGTAAACACTGCATACAGACATTAACTATTTCCCTGGTGGGAGGTGGTGTCTAGGAAGTAAGATTTGAGCAAAAGTAACATTTAACAGAAATGTTAAATTAAAAATAAACAATATGAAGCTAAATGACAGTTATCTCTGTTGTAAAGTCATTATTTCTTGAATAACCAAAACAATACGTCCTTCCTAAAATGTGTTCATTTCAGTAGCACTTGTATATTTAGAATGTCTAGAAGAGATTCATCTCCCTGTTAACCTATGATTTCATCAAACAACAACAACAAAGAGCCAGACATCACTAAGTTGGCTCCCCCTACAGCTAATTTCATGGCTTGGGTTTACTCCGGGAAGTAAGTGATCATTTGCCAACAGCGTAAACATATGATTTGTAACAACATCCTCCTAAATGTAAGCTCAGAAATAATGATACATACGTTGCTCAAGGGGGGGATGGTATTTGAACCCTGCCTGAGGTCTTCTGTACCTTAAACTGTCTCTCACCCTAACTGCTCCCATTGCCTTATACATATTGCCAGGCCACTCTGGTCAAAATAAGAAAGAATACATATAACAAACATGACAAGTTACAGTATTAAACAATTTCCTACTATAAAAAAATAGTTAAGAAAAAAATGGACTTCTGTGTTTTTCAAATATAATTCTCAGGAGCTAAATCTTGTACAAGTGCATACATTCTGAAGCAATAACCCTTTGTCAGTTTTATGAAGTGAAGAATAGTGAAATAAATATTCTCAGAAGCATTGCATTTTATATTTCTCTACATTTTCTTGAACTCTGTTTTTAAGACTATTTATTTACTTTGATTTAATGAATATGGGACTTTTATATGCATGCATGTCTGTGTATCACTTGTGTACTGTGCCCTCGAAGGCCGGAAGAGGGTGTTGAGTTCCCTTGGATGGGAATTATATATAGCTGTGAACTGCCATGTGGGTGCTAGGAATCAAATGCAGGACCTCTGGAAGGAGCAGCCAGTGTCTCTAACTGCTGGGCCATCTCTCCAGCCCCCTTTATCTATCATTTTGAATTAAACAGAACCCATCATCTAATTTTATAATTCTCTAAGGAGTAAGCAACCAAAAGCTGCCTATAAATCTCTCTGGATAATTTTTTATCATTATGGAGTAGGGAATTAGAACCTTCCTTATGTGGCTGATGCCAAGGTTGAGTCAATATCCATATAAGATCAAATATAATAATCACTCAAACTAGTGATTTCCCAAGTCATATATGACAGGACTTAGAAAATATTTGATTTGTTCAATCCCAACCATTGTCTGCTGGTTTATCTCAAGGTTCTGAATACTTAGAGTAATTATTAAGGAGTAATGTACCATTTTAAGCATGGAGAATTCTGTATTACTATAAATGATTTTGCTTGGTTATTCTATTAGCAACAAGCTGACAGGAACAAGATAGAACAACGAAGAGCCATAGACTAGAGTGGGAAAGACTGTAAATGATGAAACTGGACCACTGTCCATTTGAACAGCACCAGATCTTCACAGTTTGGTTAGATATTTGAAATATGATAGAGAACGCTTCTGTTGGGATGTGTGGATGGGGGGTTAAAATGCAAAGAACATAATATATTCATGTAAATGGAGTGTAATTAAATAATACAGCACACAAAGCACTTAAAATGCTGCTTACAACTCATTATAGATGCAGGGAAACAAAATTTGAGTTTATTTTACATCTCTTGACAGTTTGATAGATTTTTTTTAAAGATAAACTAAAGTCTTAAAAGTGAAAAATTTAAACGACTTTATCAAATTTTGGCCACAAAGCATGAAAAAAAATCATACATCTTTTAAGTAGCCTGAGTAGAGGAGGGAGAGCAGGAATTGTTAGAACCATAGCACAGCACATCTGCACTCAGTCTTAACGCTACTGCCTTTCCCCCCCCTTTCCTTTCTTTATTTAACATCCTGGCTGCAGTTCCCTCCCCTCTCATCCTTCATCCTTTTTAGATGTGATTTGACATCTCAGACCTCCTGTTTCCCAACCTTACCAACACTAGACTCTATCCTGAATTATTTTCAAAGAATATTACAAAGCTCAGAAGGCTGAATGATTTAAATAATTTAAATATTACAGATAGGTGATGTCACAGATAACTTTGGCTTTTTATTCATAGGTGATTTAAAAAATTGTCCAAAGCAATAATATTGAATCTAAAAGAAGAGTTTGAGAAGGCCAAGAGAAAATGGCAAATGAAGTAATTATAGGGATCTTTAACTATTCTTTATATTGCCAAATTCACAGAGTCCAGTTGCTTTAAAATATATGTACTTGCAACAGATTTAGATCCTTAGAAAAAATAAATCTGCAAGATACATAGGTCCATTTTTGCTGGCATTAAGATAGTATTCATAAATACCAAAATTTTGAGTCAAACTATTATAAAAGATCTTTGTACCCTTCACAGACACAGTACAGCACAGACTGTCACCCTAAAAGCCAGTTTAGAGTGGTCAGGAAAATACCATAAATGGAGGGAACGTATCTAAGTAGCTTTGTTAGCTTAGCCAGGGTAATTCTCTGGACTAGTTTCTTCATTTATTAAGAACTGAATCTCAGGCAATATCAAAATATTCTCCTAAGAAATTATTGTATTATCTAGTGAAATTCATATTCCTTACTTTTTTTAAAATCTGAAAACATAAGAAATGTAAGAAGAAAGTCTCTCAGGGGTAATCAACCCGTGGTCTGTGGGCTACCTCTCACCCATACAGCCCATTACAAAACTACAAGCTTCTTTAAAACATTAAGAAGTTTTTTTTTCGCAATGTTTTTGTTACTTCTGTGTTTCTCTAGTGAGAATTTGATAGACAGCAACACAATGTCATGATGTCAAATGGTTGGACACCTCTGTGTGGAACTTAAGGTGTCTACTCATCAAAGGCAGGTTAAAGCTGGGTTTCTGTCACGGTTTAAGTTGTTCCTGTATGTTCTGGCATTGTAACTTCCCTCCACGGAGACAACCATTTATTCTGCTGCTGTACCAAAAGGCTTAGAAATATTACATTTAGAGCTATTTTTACACCTACATTTCCTTTACCATCTCAAATATTATTTGGTTTACCGTTAAAATGGCACAAATCAATGGGTGACAACAAACACAAAAGCATAAACATTCTAAGAAGGGAGAAATGAATGAGATCACATCCCACTAGTCTACTGGACCACAAGGAGGATGGACCAAGTTACCTGTCTTCCCTTCGGACCCTTCTTCCCACGGATCCCCGGAATGCCCTAGAATGCAGAAAAGTCAAAAGTAAGTACTTGCTGAATGAATGCATTTAATAACATAGCTCTTTTTCTTGAATATCAATTGGTGAAATATAAATGAGTGTAATATTCAGAAAAGCATCAATATATTCATTTAACTTAAACATATTCATTTAACAATACATTCAATTATTTCCCCCTCAAAAGATTTCTGATGTCATCCAAGCTTTCAAATGGGGCCCTTCCCTTCCTTGGTAATAATAGTTATTTGTGAGGAGTAGGCATGCCACCAATAATGGCAAGCCAGGAGAACAGGAACATCTTATTTTCTACAGCTAAAACAGGATATGCGTCCTCCTCTGTCTTCTCTTCTTTCTCTACTTGGAGATAAACAAAGTTAATCAAATCCTTGCATTGCCAGCTTCCAATTGTATGTGAAACCAATTTCAGTGAAGCAAGACAGAGGAGGATTCTTTCATTGCACCAGATCATCTTTCATGAAGATGCCACCAGCCTTTCTTCTTGTTTCTGGTTATGCGAGAAACAGTGGAGTCAAGCACCCAGGCTCTGTGCCCAGAGCCCCAGTGGCCATGTTCTAAGCACTCTTACTTCCTGCATGTGGTCAGGGATGAGTCACTTGCTCTGTATATGTCTTAATCTCTCAGTCAGTAATGAGGATACTCTATGGGCATTACAGGAGTTAATTTATATGAAGTGTTTGCACAAAAGTGTGTGTGTGTGCAGTGGTATTTCATTTGTATTTTATTAAATAAAGCTTGCCTGGAGTTCAGAGAGTAAAACAGTTGCACTGATCAGCCATACAGACTAGGCAGTGGTGCCACTAGTTTTGGCCACACTAGTTTGCCATAGAAACCAGGCAGTAGTGGTGCACACCTTTAATCCTAGCACTAGAGAGAAATATAAGACAGGAGGAGACAGGTTTCAGCTCAGTCTCATTCCGAGAATTCCTGGAGGCAGGATCTCCATTTCTGACTGAGGTAGAGGTAAGATTCAGTAACTGTTTTGCTTTTCAGGTCTTCAGGTTGAACCACAGTATCTGTCTCTGGGTTTTTATTAACTGTAGTGTGTGTGTGTGTGTGTGTGTGTGTGTGTGTGTGTGTGTGTGTGTAGCTATTTGGTAAATCACGTACTATTCCAATCATTATTCTTAACATTTCCCCATTTCAATCCACTTTGAGTCCGAGGGTCTATTAACTGATACCGAAAGCACCCTACTTTACACTGTCACCTTGACTTACAGTCCTTTATAGTCCCCAGAGAGGAAGATATTCATCAGGACTGGGTATGGTTACACAGAGCCCTATTTTCATATTTTAACATATATTTTAAAACTTGAACTTAAAAATCTCTAACCATATATGTTTATATTATGTTTCTTACAGAAAACACAGTAGAATTTATAAAAGTTCAATATTTCTCGCAGTCTAATTTTTCTTAGACTGAGCTTACTTACTCACTCATTCAGTAGACACCCCACCCTACATGTGAGGTTGTGATCCCCCACTGAATCACAAGGAGAATGTGTTAGAGGCAATATTTGAAGGAAATAACGTCACCCTTTCTCCTTCAGGTCCCATCTGTCCTGCTTCTCCCGGAGAGCCGATGAAACCCTTGAAGAAAGAAAATAATCTTTACATTGTTTCGTTTCACTGTTTGAGCCATAAATTTCTAAGCAGAAGTACTTAAAATGTTATGTATCTTAATATTAAATTTAAAGATGTAAAAATCTGAACAATTTCTTGTGTTACTGGCTTTTTGTCAAGATATTACACACAAGTCTTTTCACTGATACAAAAGATTAGAGAGAGTAACTCAAGGCACGGTAGCAGCTGAAAATCGAGACAGCCAAAGTCTTTCCTTCACTGGAGTTCCGAGTAGGAAGATGCAGAGACTGTGTACGTAAATCACGAAAGTGTAAGGCAGACTGCAAGGGATGCATGCATTTCAGTGAGGGGAGCACAGAGACCTACAGCACATAAATCTTGGTAGGCAGAAGCTGGAGACTGTGCAAGCCAAAACCAGCAACGGGGTTGAATCTGTAGCATGCTCCATCATTGTGGTATGTTTCCTTTTCTCCTCGCTGATGAAGAATGGCTCACATTTTCCTTGAATGGCTTAGGGGTATAAGGGGATGCCCTGATGTGAAGCTGACTCCCTTCTTACAGGGGTTTCCTTATGCACGACAGCGGTGATGACTCCTGCACCACCAAATTATCTCTACATTAAATTAATATGCAGCTCTTCACTTCTCCACTCCAACATGTCTTCTGAGGCTTGGATTTGTGCTACACAGTATGTAAATGGTGCTACACAGTAGGCACATCACATCCTAACACAGCCAAAAGCAAGTTAAGAATGAGGAGTCAATAATAGTGATGCAAACACTGCCTTGAGACAGGTTTTTCTGTGCGTCAAAGGGAAAACAGCAAATGCATTCCTTTTAAACATATTTGCAAAGTCCATAAAAAGTGTGGAAAGGGTAAGTACTTTGTATATTTCCATTCTATCTTCTTGGAGGTATACTTAACAAACTGATATCTAACTAACTAACTAACTAACTAACTAACTAACAAACAAACAAAAACGCTTACTTACTCGGACACCTTTGGGGCCTGGACTACCTTCTGGTCCAACTAAACCCTGTGTGAACAAAGGGTGATGTTAGGATAGTATAGTATGTTTGAGGAGTTAACAAATAGATTGATAAAACTACAAAAGTACTATAAAATTCAGAATGCAGTTTACCCAAAGAAGATTGCAAATGTTCAAAGGATTTTATAATTTCAGAACCCCAAAGGCATTACATGAAGTTAATATATAACTTTATTTTACTCACGTAAATAAAGTGCAACAGCAGGTGTTTTCAGGGACAACAAACCTGTCTTCTCTAAATTATTTTTCATTGGGAAATGATCTGTATTCTTTGAAGATACCTCTAACTTACTCTGAAGTCTATTCTGGTTTACATTTAAACTTCAAATCACTGTCCATGTATGTACTCATATTTTGTCTTTTTCTGATAACACACACCCTCACTAGATGGTTCCAGTACAGTATAAATAGCTTTGGATAGTTTTAAGTGCCTACAACGCAATTCTGTTAACAATAGAAGAATTCTTATATTGTTATTTGCCCTTTTCTTGAGGACAAGGCTATAAATCTAGATATCAAAATGTAATTATTTTTAGCAAACAATCATGTCATGAAATGTCTAAGAAGGGAAACTTATCCTATTATTAGCTTGTGTTAAGTTGGGAAAGAAATTGGAGGAAAATACCTACAAAATGATAGAAACAGATTTTTTTTTTCAAAACTCTACAGTGAACTGAGTTCAGGGCAGATGAAAGTATTTCACAGAGGCATGTGAAGACCGCCAACTGTCTCCCAGTTTTTACAAGTGTGTTATTAAAAATAACACTCGTTGTGGAGATGCTCCCACACTTATTTTATTTCAGTCAAGGTAGTTTGGGACTCATTTCGGAGCTTGTTTGTCTCTTAGGCGTCATAAGATGACGTTCAAAGTTCCAATGTAAAATGTACCAGATGTATTTACAAGCCAGGTTTCCGCATCCAACAAGCCAGTCTACAGTGCAATAGTTGAAGAATTTTTACAACTTTGATTTTGATCGTTTAACTAAGGAATTCACCATGAAGGAGAACTAAAGTAACTGACATCTGAACAATGGCTCTCACAATCAGAATCTGCAATGCGTATGTGATACCAAAGGAGAAGGGTAAACATAGTCACTGCACCTGCCTGCCAGGGTAGCCAGGTGAGCCAAGATTACCAGCGAGTCCTGGAACTCCCTGAAATGAAAAGTAAATAAATAAGACAGATGAAATCCACAGGAGACCCAAAGAAACACATTTGGTATTTTAGAATACCCAAATTTAGAAAAAAAAAAATCCTGTGAAATTACTGAGTATAGTGGTGTAGATCATACTGAAGTCATTATCTGGAGGAAATTAAGTCAAAAACTTTCTAATAAAAATGAATAAAACTATTAAATGAAGACCATAAGTGAGATACTGATTACATGTGGGAGGACAAAGCCTAGTGCTGCCTATCGAGAGAGGAAAATTATTTCTGATGAAAAGCAAGTACATGTCCTAATAGTCTTTGTATCTTCACCATTCTGCACGCTTCCTTAATGTTTGAGCAGCAATCCCAGGAGCCCAAGAAGATCAGTAAACTTCAAAGCCAACCTCTAACTTTATCGAGAGTTCGACTGGGTAAATAGATCCTAATTGACAAACCTTTATAATGCCATGGGTTGGCCTCAAATTCAGAGTAAATGTGACGGATACTTGGGCTGACTATTCATTTTGTTCTTCAAGTTCACATGTTGAAATCCTAAGCCCAACACGTGGGCCTAGTGACTTAATGGGGAGGGCCTATGGTGGGCAGCTATGTCAAATGGGTGGGGTTTTTAATGAATGGGATGGAAGTTCTTATACAAAGAGATCGAGAGCTTGGAGCCCTATCTGCACCATTCCAGGACATAAGGCAGCTGCTTGTTGCCGGGAACACAGCCGTCTGTAGAGTCCATCCAGACTGGCCTGCTGCTCTGAGATCTCAGCCTGTAGGACTCAGAAAAATACAGATTTGCTGTTTATAAACCACCGGTTTGTAGAGTTTTGTCATAGTGGCCCACACTGCTATGACACAGAGTGAGTTCACTTGGAGTTGACACGCTTTGTATTCTTGGCATGAGACAAATTTTGCTCAAGGAAAACTGAGAGAGATTCAAAAGACATCAGAAAGGACATCTGTTGCAGACAGGCTGAAAAATTAGCAAAAGCTTATATTTTTGCATTATCTTTCATTGATGTTTTGAAGCTTTTATTTATTTAGTTAGTTAGTTGTTTATGTGTACGAGTGTTTTGCCTGCACGTATGTCTAACGCCACATGCATGCAATGCCCATGGAGGCGGGAAGAGTGCAGCTGATATCCTGGTAACTCGAGTTCCAGATGGTTGTGAGCCACCATGAGAGGGCTAGAACTAAGTCCTGGTCCTCTGGAAAGGCATCCAATGCTCTTCATTGCTGAGGCGCCCATCAGTATTTTATTCATTTATTCATTTGTTTATTCAGAGTTTATGAGTCTTAAACAATTCTTGAATGGAGGAAATGTCAAAAGAACATGTGCCATGCTGTTTTATTTAATACCACAGGATAACAACAGGACAGTGGCAGGCTGCCTAGACGCCCTGTGACACAGAATTCATTTCCATTCTTTATTGACCATAAAGAGACAACAGGCTGCACTCTTGTCCCCCACCCTCCGTGGCACACAGAGCATCAAATCCAACTTCCATACTAAAATCCTAAAACTTCTCCAATTTTTGAAAATCAAGAGAAAGAACAGACCCAGGGAAAAGCAAACTAAGGATGCAATTTAAAGTTTCTTCCCATTGGTTTTCAGAATGCTTCTTTCAGTTTTGTTCCCTTGTTTCTTTTCATGTCCCCTTTGACTAACAATTATTCCTTTCTAATATTGTTCTCTTCGCAAGTATTTTACACATACCTTATATCTCTTACATTGATACTATTTTTTCCATTTTACATCTGAAGAAATGAAGATACGTAGAAGTAATGACAATAGACAGCTTAAGGAATTATGAATAAACACTGGCCTTCTGAGGCTTACACAAAAATCCTTATCTACATGAGAAGGATATCTAAAACTGTATATATAGAATATTACCCTATTAATATGTGGTACATAAGATATTTTATCCCTGTCATGCTTACTGAGCATGCTCCAGGCACTAAGTGCTGATATATATCATCTTGTTCAACTTGTTCAAAAATCCTATAAAATAAATATTATTGTTCATGTCCTATAGATTTGAGAAAGGGAGATGAAACAAGCCACTAGTGGCATGTCACATGGCTAGTACATGGGACAGCAGGATTGAAATCAATGAGTCTTATTCCACAGGCTGTCATTCAAGGTGGCTCCCTAGTGTGAGTCTGGTATGCAGGTAACACTCTAGGCAAAGCTGCCTAGTTGTAAGCTTTGCTTCAGTATATTTACAACTGTCTTTCTTAATGTCTCATCCGATTCCAAAACACACAGACCCAAGTGGAGAGAGTCACAAGGCTTTGTACTTGGCTATGAGGATGGGAACATTTAAAAGGTGGTTTTTATTTATAAGTCATTATCTCTCTGACTAATGCCAACCACAATCCCTGTCTCATTCCATTCCCACCTAGATTAGGTTAACTGAAGTCAATGGTTCTTAAAGCAAATCTGGAATGGGACATGAAGGCAATCTGATTCTGGATGGATTTCTAACACATCCCAGCTGCACGGAGGAAACAGGAGAATTCCATTCATGTCTCAGTCCTGCTATAGCGGACGAGCACCAACAAAGCCAGCAAGTGAGCATCCCTCATAGTCTTTGTAGGGCTCTATCTAGCACACTGTGAGATAGCCACACTCTCAAAGTCACATGACAAGCACAGAAACACTAGGTATCATGGCTGAGTTCACTCTGTACTTAAAAATGGGCTTTCAAAAGAGCGTTCTTATCGAGCAATGAGCATCAGGGAAGAAAGGCACCTGCCATAACCTCACTTCTTATGCAAAGAACATCAAAATGCCTGCGCCTGTTGAGCCACTTCATTCCCAGTTGCAGCAATGCCACTACAGGGCTTTTGACATACTCTCAGTTTCCTCATTAACAAAACAGAATAACCTGGGTCGTCAATATTATGTGGAGGAAATAAACAGAAGGCAGGAGCATCTTTGAAAGTGGTGGCAACGACAACGAAATGCTACTGAGCACTTGATTAATTAGCACATGTAAAATATTAAGTCATTCTACAGTAGGTTGCAATTTGTCATAGTACAGTTTGGCAAAAAAAAAAAAAGAATACAGGCTTGGCCAACTCTTATGACTAGAATGCATGTAAATGAGATAATTCTGTTTTCAAATGTTTGCTGGCCAATTTGTTGACAAAATTTCCAGAAATGAATCTCAGAATCAAAGCCAGACTCTAAACAAAATGAATCAATGTTTGTCCTGTGCACATCCAGAGTTTACACAGTTGAAATGCAAGAGTATTTTCAGTTGTTCCCCAGGTCACTACCAACTGTGACTCTTCTTTTTCTGGTCTTTATGAAGGGTATGTGGAGGTACGTGTGTGTGTGTGTGTGTGTGTGTGTGTGTGTGTGTACACACGGCAGCCGAAGGTCAGCCTTGGGTGCCATTCCTCAGGAATCCTCTACATTATTTTATGTTTCAGGCTCTTTCCTTCAGAGCCAAGGTTTGCCAAGTGGGCTATTCAAGCGGTGAGACCCAGGAGCTTCTGTCCCTGTAGTGTGTGTGCTGGGAATCAAACTCATGGCTTCATGCTTGCATGGCGAGTGTTTTACAATGTGCTCTCACTGGTCCCTATTTTTCCAGTCTTTAAACTGGAAATTCAGACTTCCCAGTTAGTAACAATATTACCCCTCAGAGCAATAACATGTAAAGGAAGCGAACTAGATGGCTGAGCAGCTGAGAGGACTAGTCAGTATTGTCAGGGCCAAGTTGTCATTGACTTCTGATATATTGGGCTTCTTCATTGGAATCTACGTACTTCTGCCAAAGCAGTATTCTAGGGATTCTTTTCTCCCAGGGGGCTAATTCCTACCACCCTTCTCATTCTCTCCCCCATAGATGCTCACAGGCCTCTCAGCACTTGTCCGAGCTTCAGGAAGCCGAGCCTGCACCTGCCACTGATACACACGCCACTTTCCTGGCCATGGGTGGTAATTAGTAATCTGGAAAAACTGTGTCTCAGGGACTGGATATGGCACGCTATCCTGCTTAACATGAATCAAAGAGAAATCTGGCTTTGGCTCTTCATTTGTGTATTTCCCTCAGAGACTAATCATCACTTTTCACTCTGAAGTCTTTTCTCAGGCTTTCTGAGGCTGTGCTGAAGCATTGATAACAGCATCCATTACCTTAGTCAGGTTCTTATCCCTGCACCCTCACTCTCTGGGATCACATTTTATCTATGATGCAATGTCATTATTTTCTTGTGGAAGAGAAGATTAATAATGTTATCAAAAGCCAAACAGGTACAAAAGTATTTGACTTTTAAGCAGTACACGTGTGTATATCCATACATATGGATAACAATGTATGGTCCATTCTAGTTACAATTGCTGATTGGGATCTCATGAACCAATTAGACCCTAAAGTTGAATGAAAGGTCATGTGTTTATGGGTATATATATTTTCTTGGAAAGGGTCTGGAGCAGTTACAAAAGTCTCAAAGGGACCTGTGAATCAGAGGTTTAAGAACCACTGTTCTGAACACAACAGGAAAAGAGAAAGTGAGCAACAGTAAAACATCACTAGTTCATAATCTTGCTAGTAATCTATAGATAACTAAAAAGGTTTTAGCTTTGCTCTAAATAAGATGAAAATAGCTATGAGGAAAAATTGAAAAGGCAAGAGAGAAATGATCCTCCCAGGGTGTCCCTTTATGTCTGCCCAAGAAGACAAGAAAGCACTTACCTGTTCCCCACGGAGTCCAGGGAGCCCTGGATGTCCTTTGGGACCCTGTAGAAATAAGTGAAGATAAGACCTGGAAAGTCAACTTACACAAGGCAGTCAACTATCTAAATACAGGCTCTGAAACACAAGAAATTTTGTTTCTTGGTTTACTTGCTCTGTCTTCAGTACTGGACATTGAGCCCAGAGCCTCATCCGTGGCAGGGAACAAGCAAGCACTCTACCAGTACTGTCAGTTCCCCAGTCAATACAATAGCCTTTCTATTTCTTACTAAATTTCAATAAGAGTTTAATTTCAATCAAAAAACCTAATTCTTAAAATAACTATCATAAAAAGCTCCTATCTCCCAAAGAATCTGTAAAATTTACTGAGGCATTTACAAAGTTGTGTTTAGCTCAGTAACATTGAGACAACATGCCTTTGGACATAATTCTGTTTATAATTACTGAAAAGTTGGACCACATGCAGCCCTGTCTCTAATCCAGTCACCATTGCAATTCATGAATGAACCAACTAAGAGGCTGTCCATGGAGTCTTTCAAACTGTCCTGTAAAGTCTTCTGGGAAATCAGCCATAGAAGTCTTTTCCAGGTAAGAGAACCGACGAACAAATATTAACCTCTCTCACTGGCACCCTACATTATAAAATAGATAGAGCAATCTTTCCACTAGAAAAATCTGCAACAGAATTAAAGAAGTTCAAAGACAGAACAGGGAGAAAGAGACTCTGGGCCTTATTGATCCAGATAGAATCAAATATCCGGGAATCAATATCTCATTTCCAGAGACTTGGTTCACATAAAAGAACAAGAAAGTTTCCTTTTCTTTCTTACTTACTTTTTTTTTTGATGTGTGCATGTTCATGCATGTGAGGTTTGCTTGTGTGTAAGCATTCATGTGTGTGGGGAGACTGCAGGTTGATGCCTGGTTCTTTCTCAAGCTCTCTCCCCCTTGTTTTTGGAAACAGGGTCTCTCACTGAGCTTACTACCCTGCCTCACCGGTGCTGGAGTGAAGTGTGGCCTCACACCCGGCTCTCCTGCATGGTGCAAAAGTTCTAAACTCGGGTCCTCATGCTTGGTAGCAAGGACACTACTGACCCAGTCACATCCCCTGTTCACATTTCCTTTTCTTAAGTATTTATAGAGTTAGGCTGAAAAGGCAGGGGCTCGGGAGTTCAAGGCCAGGTTCACAACCAAAGGAAGCTCATAGAAAGTTAAGCAAAAGATAATTCCAGTGTGGAACAAATAGCTGGACAACAACATGGGCCATCTATATATTGCAAGCAAGACAGGTTGTTTTTTTTTTTGTTTTGTTTTGTTTTGTTTTTGTGGCTCACAGTAACCTAGTGAAATGAATCAGGACCAATCACTGTAGGTTAACAAGAGAAGGCAAGTTTAGATCAGTGAATCAGAGACTGGAATACGGGTTTGGTTCCAAAATGACCCTACCTGGAAAAGAAATTACTCAGGAAGCTCTGGGGATGTTAAGCCTAAATGCATAACAGAAGCGCTAAAGTGCAAGGTGTCTTGGACACTGATATGGTTTGGATACAGGAAGACCCTGCCATAGATCACATGAAATTGGGTTCCCAGTGTAACAGTGTTGGTGGCAGTGCCTTTACAAAGTGACCAAGTCCGTAAGAAGAGTGAAGCCTTTCATCTGGGAGGAAATCGTCTCTCCCATGAGTCTCGATCAGTTCCTCGGTGCTCTGTTTCTCCTTCTGTTTCACCTTTCCATAAGTGTTTGTCTTAGTGTTTTCCATCATAAGCGGCAGCAATGTGGCCGTCACCAGAAGCCAAGTCCAGCACCATGCTCTTGGTTGGACTTTCCAGTCTCTGGAAACATGAGCGCCAAGATAGGTCTCTTTTCTCTAAGTTTTCCAGGATCACACACTGTTATAGCAACATAAGCACAGACTACGGCAGGGAGCCAAGACCAGACAGAGAAACAAGAGTGTAAAGAGTCTTGTTTATGGTATCTGTATAGAAAGGTAGAGGGAAGAGGCAAAAACCTGCCCTCTGAGAGCCTTATGAACAAGAAGTCAGGGAAGAAATCATGAGACAAAGGAAGAGAAGGAAGGAGATGAATGAACTTCTTTGAGCCATTATACACTAAAGCCACCACTTCCCAAAATCTCAGTCAGCCGTTAGTCAGTCTTACAATGTAAGTATTACCTCACCTGTTACAGACAGGGAAACAGAACTGAGTTAAACAACATAACCAACAGCATGGTGAACCACATGGGCTGGATAGACAGATCAAGAGCTGAACAATCGTCCTTCTAGTTCTTATTCTCTCTATCTCACCCTCAGGCTCAACCTTACTTCACTGCCATCACTGTGTCCAAATTGATGAACTAAAACACCTCCTCCCAAGTCCTGTTGTTACCAGCAACATGCTTATTATGCCTCACACCTAATACATGCTGTGTTTTCACTTGGGTTTATTTTAAGCTTTTACATTTTAGCTGAAGATCACTCTAATTACAAAATATGAGGTGCTGTGTTCAGTCGTCCTGTTTATACAGGATTCTACAAGGTCAAGTTGATCCCTCCTATAGGAGGTAAGAACTCAGACATGGTGGTTGTTGTCTGAGGTGAGGCAGAACACTCAGGAAGAGTCTGGGAGACAGGAATTGAAACCTCAGGAGCCAGGACAGGAGGCACAGACATCAGAGTGGTTCTCCCGCCACCATCTTTCTCGGGAAGAAGGCGCTCGTTCATTTACGTTCACTCTTGTCTATAGCACCATGCTTCGTGGTGTTTTTTTTTTTCTTCCCAGCATTTCTTTTCTCCTTCACCCACAGTGAAACAGCATCAAGTACTGGTCTCTGGACTTCTTCTCCTGAAGCATTTTTTAACAGTGAAATGACGGTATCTTCTGCATGTACAGCTCCCCAACCCCTTTCAGGGATTCTTCAGTCAGAGAGCCCGAGAAAACAGCAGTGCTACCCAGCATGGCTTCTTCCTCATGAATTCATTGTCATCCAGCCTCAGCTATCGGAGTTGACATTTGACCCAAGTGAGGACAATACCAAGCCTGGCCATCAGTCTATGAGATTGCTTAGAATGAGGAACACTGTCTAAATAAAGGTTAGCTGCTTTAACTACACTCTCTTTTCCATTAACATAGAACAAGAATGCTGAAGTGTGCAGGTACTCCCTAGTGGGGACTGTGAGATGCCACAAGAACAAGAAAACATAGGAAAAATTAAGAGTAGGTGGGTATAATTTTGAGAAAGGAAGTTGTCAGAGGAGAAGAAAGGCAACTTTAAAAGGTAGATTGAAGGACAAAGGAAGAAAAGGGGAGAGAGAGGAAAGGGGAGGGAGTGGGACAGGGAAAGGGGAGAGAGAGAGAGAGGACCAAGGAATGTACATTAAATGTCCACAAGTGTGACCATAAGATTTTCTTGGCATCTGACCGTCTCTATAAGGTCATAATATTACAGGACCTATTTTAGATTCTGTGTGATCCCTATTTCCCCTAATGCTGCAAAGGGGTTGAAACTCTGACCTCCTTGTAATGGCCTATGACACCATCCTTTGCAATCAAAAGCGTATAAGTGAAACAAGATGTTTTCTGCATCTGTTTTTGGTGTTGCTAACACGAACAGAGCGAACACAGTGGGTTCTGGCTCTAATCTTTTCAGTGACTCGTCCTATCCCGAGCCCCAGCGTCATCCTATGTAAACTGATAGCATTGAATTGGGTAATTGCTAAATTGCAGTTGCAAGAATTCTGTGAGCACAAGAATTCGTCAGAAAGGACTTTGTTACTTTTGTAGAAATTTTGCTGATACATGGACGAAAAGCAGATCTGAGACTCACTGTAGGCTTGAAGACACAGATCAAACTCGAGACGGATGTACCCCAAAGCAAGCCCATCCTCAGGTTCCCGAGGTTGGTTCCTAACTCGATCAAAAGTAAAGACAGTTTGGAGATGAAAGGTCCCCACAGCTCTCAGGCGGACGCACTCCTCAGCTGGTGGCACTACTCTGGGGCAGTATGGAGTAGGACATGGAGCCTAGTGGACAAAGCAGGTGTGACTTTAAGATTCTGTCAGGCCCCCAGTCTCTTCCAGTCTCTGCTTCCTGATCACATGACAGGAGGAACTTCCCTTCCACATGTTCTCCACCAGTGTCCTCTCACCATGGGCTCACAGTCAGTGGGCTCAAGGACCAGAGGCGGAAGAACGGACGCTGTGAGCAAAGATGAATCATTCCTTCCTTTATGTTGCTCACTCAGCAGAATGACACTGGGGTAAGTGGAATGAAAGGGATAGGCTGGATAAAGGCTGCTATAATCTAGATGAAAGGTGTTTGTAATTAGAGGCCAGAGGGGACTTAGATCTGTCAGAGACGAGAGGCCTCTTAGGAGCTTAAACTTAATTTAGAATCTCTTTCCATGCATTCGGTGTGGCATCTCAGTGCCTAGGCAGGTGTTCATTACATGCTTTGAATGAAGGGATAAAAAGATGGATGGAAAATTACTTGGGTGAAAGAGAGATTTTGATTTTGAGTATATCAAAACCAGCAGCATGTGAATTTTTAAATGAATATACTGATAAGAATAGAGCAAAAACATTCCTTAAGGAACTTGGTCAACAAGAAAATTTGACATCTCTATTTCAAAACTGATTAGAACATATTATAATAAATTAAAGAATCATCTTAAATTTGTTATGGTATAACATTTTCATAGCAGAAATCCCAGTCATAAATAGGACTTAGAATCTATGTTGCACATAGAGATTTTAATTTTAGATTTATTTATTTTTATTAAATTTATCTACATGTGTGTGCACGTGAATGCATGCATGTGCCATGACGTGTGTATGGATATTGGAGGACATGTCACAGGAGCTACTTTTCTCCTTCAATCATTGGAGTCCCAAAAATAGAATTCAGGTTGTCATGCTTGGTGGGTAGTGCCTCTAACCACTGAGCAACCTGGCCAGCCCAAGACTTCAATTTTCAATACTTCCTTGAAGGATAACTTGTCCACACACCAGGCTTTTCAATGGAAAAACTCTACTGAACTAACCACAGCACTGTCCAGTGAGAGATGACAGCTAATTCTGAGGATATAGATAGATATAATTGTGGAAGCCGAAATACCTGAAGTCAAATGAATTTAATGCCAGTGTTGAAATATCCACAACCTAAGTCAGACTGAAGGAAATGCAGTTTTCAAAGCCTCCCTACTGACAAGGTTTTGGTCACCCCTAGCTTCCATTCCAGCGAGTTCAGAGCCGAGTGGCCTTGCTCTCCAGTTCCCTGTGTGCAGCAAGGGCAGAGCACAGACATGGAGACGGGGTGGCGACACAGCATGTAAGTAGTGGCTTTGGATTTAGAGGTTAGCACCACAGTGGGCTGGGAACCAAGCCAAGGCGAAACAGTTCCATAGACTTTTATAGGGAGGATGGGCCCCTGAGAAATGATGTACAGAGTTGGCCATGGAGGGGCGGAAACCTTCACATGGTCTCCTCAGGCCCTGACACTTTGCCAGGCTATATTCTTATTAGCGTTCCCACTGAAGTTCAGCGTGGCCATAGCTCCTCAGTGCTTCCTTGCTCCACACAGCTTTAGAGGGACTGGAAAGTCACAGCGGACTCCATGGAAGCAATCTCTTCCTTGCCTCCTTCACACAGGTGTTTACTGTGTGTTTTGCTGTGAGCTTTTTTTTTTCCCCCCAAATAACTGAAGTAATTCTGGTCTAATGAAACAGGAGTTCATGTTGGCTTCTATCATCTAAAACTTTTGATAGTCAGAAAAGGGTGTTTTAAATGCTTGCCGATTTTACAATTAACTGCTTGCATCCCTCATCCTCTTGAACTGAGGGAAACTTTTCATTTGCTCACGCTGCTGATGCTCTTACAAGGCAAAATAGGCGGCTTCCAATTTTAATATGGCAGCTGATGGGATATTTATAAAGCAATTTAAAAAGCTCTCTTGAATCCAAGCTTGGACTCACAGCCTTTGTCTTCTGTCCAGCTCAGCGTGCATTCTGGCTTCAACTGATCTGCTGTTTTGGCAAAAAAAACCGAGTGAGTGGGAGTTGAAAATAGACTTTCACTCATAGGAGAGTAAGAATTACAAGGAAGGGCTAAGCAGAAATCATGCAGCAGAGGGGTCAACAGAGGGGACGGACGCTGGATACAAACGTTGGCACTATTTTACAAAGAGAGGTAAGCGCAGCTGAAGGGAGAAAGAGCGAATTAACATAGTTCTGCTGGAGAGCAGAAAAAGTACTTCAGCTGCCGCATGCTGCTATTTCTATCTCAGTAGTACTCAGACTTGTCAAAACTTTCCACATTAATCTTTATGCATCTCAACAGTTTTTGTGAGTTTCCTTCCAGTCATTATGGTTTTTAATATCACTTGAGTTTGGTTTATATTAGGAGAATTTTTAATGTTTTCATATCCTTTCCAGAGAAAGAGGATAGTGAAGTCATGTCATCTGCTGTCCAAAACTCTCGTGAAAATCAGCATCACACATCCCTTCCCATTCAGGCTGGGGGCTCTAGAAAAGTGGCAAACTGAATGCTTGCCTTGTTGGCTCCCGTGGGAGGCCTCTCCCCTTCTGAATGGAGATGGAGGAGGAGAGGATGGGGGAGGGGAGGGGAATCAGGGGGAGAGGAGGGAGGGGAAACTGGTTGGTCTGTAAAATAAATAAAAGAAATATGGCAAACTGAAACTCAAATATTGACTTAAATTATGAGCTAGCTCATAGGAAATACCGTGGAAAATGATCATGAGCACAGTGATTTGTGTCAAACAGTCCAGGACTGAGTTCGAGATCACCAGTGTGTGACTGGATGAATTATTTACCCATGAATACATCAGTTAATTTGTGTATGGTCTATTCAGCATTACATACACCCCAGGGTTGTTTTAAAAAGTACCCAGCAAACTAGAACACTGCACATAATAAAATAGTTACTACTGATATTAGCAGTGTTACCCAAGTAATCCATAAGATAGTTCAACTGATAGAAAGATGTAATTAGTTCATAGCAATCGAAACCTAAGCACCTTATCTACATCTTGGTGTGAACATGTATATTTAAAAGCCCACAGGTCCTGTCTCCATAGGCTTTCTATCTTGATCCTGTTATAGCTCTTTGTGATGCTGAGCAAGTTTCTTAACCTCCCTGGGCCAATCTTAGCTTCCTCAATTAGAGAAACTTAAATACTGACTTGATCTTGGGAATTCATCTACCACTCTAGGGGCAGACTGTAAGAATGAAGGAACACGGGTATGTAAGACACTGCTAGTACAAGACACCATTCTAGATTCTTCTAGCACAGGTTCTGTTTGTAGGAACCAACTCTTTGAATTAACTGGTACAAATAAAAAAAAAAAAACCCTTAAATTGAATTAAGGAGCTCAACTTTAAAAAAGGTCATTATTTACCTGAACGTTTTGCCAAATAATGTCTGCCTTTTATCCTTCCATACAGGAGGGGCAGTAAAGTACACCAGAATATTTTTGAGTGTAGATTACACCCTCATATAAAATGCATACAGATAGACAGTCGGATAGACCCTTGTCTCAGTCCAGCCTTGCCCCTCCCACCTGATGCTCTGCCTCACTACAAATGGGGAAGAGCAGAGCCAGCTGCCCGAGGACTGAAATCTGCGCACTGCGAGCCACATTAAACCCTTTCTCCTTTTAAACCGCTTCTCTCAGGTGTGTGTCACAACAACACACGGGTCCTCAGGCTCGTGTTCACAGACACATCATGGCAGTCGTCACGTCCTCCTAAGTGGGAATCCTTAAAGGAAACCCAAGTGCATGACTGATAGGCATCTCATTTGGGCATAAATGCTATAAGAAGACAGAAGAGCCTCAGAATTAAGATGCTGGGTTAATAGACCTTAAAAGAGGGAGGGTGTCGATATCCTGTCTGTGACGTTGCTTTTGTCCTACATGGGAATTTGCTCTCCATCACTAAACTCAAGGGTCCTTTATTTTTCCTAAGATCTCATCTTTAATGGATATTAAGGTTTTGGATTACCATGGCTAAACTTTCTGATTAGTTTTCTTTTGCTGAGCAAAGAGATCTGAGGCATTGGTGTAAAACTCAACTTCAGAGTGGGATTGCAGTCATAGAAGCTCTCTGAGATCCATCTGGCATTCAATTACGTCAGAGAAAAACAGCTAAACTCCTCTTACCTTTTCACCTTGTAAACCAGGGGGGCCCACTAATCCAAAAACACCATGGTCACCCTGTAAACAGAACACAGAGGTTTAATACCATGAAACAAAATTAAAGCTTCAATTTGAGAGAACAAGTCTTCGCACATACATCGCTGATCTTGACAATCTGCCCTAAGTTCCATCTCTTTCTTTCTCAACCCTTCCCAGCATTCTTTCAGACTGTCTTAAGCATCTTTCCCCCAAACCCAGAGCTTCCTAACCTCTTCCTTATACTTTTCCACTTACATGCTTGTACTCTCTTTTCTATGTTGTTCTGTTCTCGAGGAATGTCCTTGCCAATCTTACCAACAGTGTACAACGTCTAAAGGAGTTTCCTTAGACATCCCATAGAACTGCACTAGGTTGTCCCCCTTTTGGTGAAGCTCTGAGGTGTGTGAGACTCTCAGAGGACAAAGGACCCACTCCTGCTTCTGCATCCTCACTGACACCTTTCCCTGTGCAGCAACCACACCTCAGAGGTAAACTACTAAACTTCCTGGATTAGGGCTGACTCCTCCCTGCTATGAGGACCTATCCTGAGGAATAAAGAAGCAAGGATTTTGTTGTTGTTGTTGTCAGCTTTTCATTTGATCACCCCAACAGATCTGTTTCAGTATCAAGAGGGAGGATCACATTGAATATGAATACAGTTTCTAAGAGACTAGATGTAAATTTTTAAAATTTTATTTTATCATTTTAGAAGCACACCCTCCCATCTCCTCCACCCATGTCCAGCAGGGTTGGTGATGCAGTCCTGTAATCCTACTTGCTCCGGAAACTTAGGTAGAGGGATTACAAGTTCATGGTGTACCTGGGCTACAGAGAGAGTTAAAGGCTGTCAGGGCAACTTAATGAAATATGACCCCTCAAAGTAGAATTGGGGATGGAGAAGCCTGGGATGATGCTCAGTGGATGAAGTGCTTGCTGCACATGCGTGAGGATCCGATTTAAAAGCTCCAAAGCCCAAGTGAAGCCGAAACTGGCCACAGTAGGGTCACCGCTGTCACCCCAGTGCTCCTCTGGCAGGAAGGAGGCAGATGGAGGAGAGTCCCTGAAAGCTGTGGCTCAGCTAGCCTGGGTTATGCAGTGGTGAACAACAAAGAGACCCTGTCTCCCACACAATGGAAGATAGTACCCAACAGTAACAGTCAAGGTTGTTGTCTGAATTTCACACATATGCTATGGCATGTGAATGCTCTCTACACACATACACACACACAATACATATACCTACAAATGGTACACACACACACACCATACACTACCCACACATGGTACACACATGCACACACACACACAACATGCAATACCCACACATGGTACACACAAGGACACACACCAAATGCCATACAATATGCACATATGGTATGCACACACACACACCATACACAATACACATACACACACCATATACATACCTACATATAGTACAGACACACACACTGAAAGGAGAGTTCTGGAGTCATAGTTTAGTGTACAGTACTTGCCCTGGTCAGCATTTGCACTGAGAAGGACAAGAAGCAGGGAAATGCATCTGTCATTTTTAAACCATGGGTTTCACTTAATGCTCAATGGCAGAATGAGATTAAATTTTGTATCTAACTGCATTTCTTATATACAATATTATCCACGGTTAGTACATAAATAAGTCAAAAGAGCAAATACTTCAACTAGAAACATCATTTAAGTTTCCACTCCCATATTGAGCCACCCTATATTTTGTACAAAAAAAATCATAAAGATAAAACCAAGCATTTGATATGGATGCTTATGTTTAATCTGAAGTCTCTATTTTGAAGTCACCAAAAAGAGTTGACCTCTAATTCTAACATTTAATAAGAGAGCAAACATGCTATATTTAGGCATTTTAAAAGATAGCATTTGTATTTCTCAGATTTCCTAGTATTTTTCCTCATAATTTTGACCACATCAATGAAGATATTGTCTTTCTGGAAATAGACTTTGATTCCCTTATCGTGTTTTGCAGCATCTCTAAACTTAGTTCCATAACAGAAAAAAAATTACTAAAAGTTTAGATATTTTTGAGGATTCCTGGCAAGGCTTTAAGTTTATCAAAGTTTCTTTAAGTCAATTACGAGGTCAGATTTCAACCCAGCAATCACTGACTGGAACTGTTTGGAGATTTTTGACTTGTGATTCTTTATCAATATAAACAAAGCCATCTTATACCTGTGTCACATTTATCAAGAGCTTTCCAAATGTCTTCCTAGGGACTGCACTAGCCTTTTAGACTATAGCCTTTATACCAGATAAAGCAGTGGTTCTCAATCTGTGGATCACAGCCCCTTTGGGGTTGAGTGACTCTTTCACAGGGGTCATCTAAGACCATTGGAAAATGCATGCTTGCATTACAATTCATAACGATAACAAAAGTACAGTTATTGAAGTATCAAGGAAAATAATTTAATGGTGGGGGGAGTCACAACATGAGGAACTGTATTAAAGGGTTGCAGTGTTAGGAAGGCTGAGAACCACTTGATGTACAGGATTCATAACTTTCCTAAAATATATGACTTTGTATTTAGGCATTACATGCTCACATATATTAACAGTAAAACCTTTGAGGTTAATAACAAGTCCTGGGCCAGATATGGAGGGGCAACTGCCTGTGAAGTCAGCACTTGGGGAGCAGAGATAGGAGTCAGTGTTATTTTTAGATACGCAGAGATTTCAAGGCCAGCCTGACTTACATGAGACATCATCTCAAAGGAACAAACACAAACAAAAAACCACATTCTGTTCCAATTTTAGCACATTCACCCTGTCTGATGCAACGTTAGTCCACAGCAGACACTCGGTAACATTACTGGGAAGACAGATCAGCCAGTGAAAATGAACATAATATACTTAATTCTTCAAATAGTTCTTTGTTTGTTAAACTTCAGCAGTTTTCTGCTATCTTCTCTGGCCATATAATTTAAAAAGGGAAAAATAATATATTTATTTGTATATATGTGTATGGTGTGTGTTTGTATGCGCGTGCGTGTGCATACACACATGTGCATGTGAACATGTGCACATGTGTGCACCTGCTTGAGTGTCCTCATTCACATATGCACATATGGAGGCCAGAGGTAATGTGTTTCCCTCCTGAAACTGTTTGCCTTTTATTTGGATGTGGGGTCCCTAATGAAACCTAGAATTTGGGGCAAGCCCCTAAGATTTGCCTTTCTTGCCTTGTAGCACTGAAGCTATAGACCCCAGCACTGTCCACCATGTAAGTTTATAAAAAAATAGTTGCTAGGGAGCCAAACCCAGGTCCTCAGGAAGGCGCAGCAAGCATTTTACCCATTATGTCATCTTCCCAGACCCCTAGAAACTTTCGTTTGTCAATATTAAAAATAAATAAAACTATTTTTATTTCATGGAAAAATAATTACCTTTTCTCCAGAAGCAGCTTGGCCTGGCGAAAACCCAGGATCTCCTTTGGGGCCCTGGATATGACAGTTAAGAGAGACTTTGTGAAGCATGAGTTATGTGGTGTGTGCTACCAGGTTTAGTCACGTGTCCACAGATGCTATACACAGTGTAGGATATTAAATAACGTCATTATGTGTTTCTGAATTCGCAACAGCTGTGGTTTTCACCACAAGGGCAAGGCTGTACCCATCAATGTTTTATCATGAATGGAGCAGGGACCCTGCTGGAGGAGCTAGAGGCAGCTAATGGCTTTCTTCATTTCTTCAATGATGCAGCCGTGAATAAGTTCCTCAGGCACCAGTAAGCAGCGTCCAGCTCAGGCATGCAGGGAACTCTAATTAGCCTCAGTGGGTCACAAGCAAAGAGAAGACCTGAAGTTGGAGGGTGACTTCCATTGGGGAAGGGAAGAGGATGACAGGGAATACTTGGGCACGGAAATGACTAAAACCCATTAAATTCATGTGAAAAACTGTTAATAAAAAATAGATAAGAACAACTTTGAGCTAGACATGGGTTGTTTCCTTTTTAGTTTGTTTCTCAGTCTTGTTTGTAAAACCTGCAATCTCTAATAACATCCTAAGTACAACTGAAGTTTAAAACAATAAACATTAAGCAATATTATTATTAAAACTATTTTCTTTGCAGAATAGTAAAGTTTACACTACCTTTGCTACTTCTGAGACACAATGATCTTTTGTTATTACTAGCTAAATATATTATTCCACTATTAACAATTATTTCACATGAATAATAAATGCTATTATTCTAGTATTAGAGTGATGATAGTTTAATAAAAGAAAATTGCTCATCAAAAACCTTAACACTTCATTAGCATTCTCAGCTAAGACAAATAATCCCCCATTCTTAGAGAATGGTAAATACTATTTTCACTCTGTGTGAAGGAGAGAAGTAACTGCATCTTCTTTCATGGATGCTTCTAAACGGCTCACAAGCTGACCAACTGAGGAGAGATGACCCGAGGAGAAGCCCCTCCTGATGCTCAGTATTTTCTTTTGACCAATTACAAATTTAGAAGAGAATTAGCAATACAACTAAGAACGCTGTGTCCGTCAGTCAAGGAAGCTTTTTGAGAGAAAAGCTTGTTTTCTAGCTGTCTGTTCAGAGCTACCACCGTTTCTAGCAGCGATGCTACAATGGTTACAAGACTCTTGACCTAAGAAATTGGTTTATGGTATTTTAATATTTAAGGAATCAACTAATTAAATAACAGTAATAATGATAAAAATTATAATCTGGGCATAGAGGAAAGTGCAGGTACCCCCAGTACTTAGGAGGCTGAGGTAAGAAAAACTTTTGAGTTCAGGAGTTCAAAACTAGCCATGTTGACACAGCAGGACCCTTATTTCAACAAATAAAAGCCTAAGATATCTTTAGACTAGGTGACAGTGCCTATTGTTAGAACCTGGCATCTGTACTATGTGCTATATGGTATTATGCCTGTAGCTCCTGTGCCACTACAAGTTGATACACTAGCCGGGAACTGGGCTGAGAGACCCCAAAACACAGAGACAGACACACATAGAGACACAGAGACATGGGTCACTCTTGATACCAAGAGTGCCAAGTTTATTGTGCTCAGGGGCAACTTATACAGTGCTCTGGCCATGCCCCAGCTCCCAGGATCTTTCAGATGCAGAACCACCAGTCTGCCATCAGGGCCTGGTGCTCAGAACAGCTGCAGGCTGCTCAGAGCAGAGGAAAACAAGTTGTTTTACTCAGAGCCACTGCAAACATAGGAAAAACAAGCCATTCACAGGGAATTCAGGGTCCCATGGCCCACAGCCCCCAATAGCTCCCAACAGTCTATATAAAGGGAGCAATAAAATCTAAATTGAATGTTATTTGCTTTCTATTGCTGTGATAAAAATATTGACCAAAAACAGCTAAGGGAAGGAAGGGTTTATTTGGCTTACATTTTCCAATCCCAGACTGGTGAAAGTCAAGGCAGGAATTCAAGAGGGGCAGGTGCCTGGAGGCAAGAACTAAAGCAGAGGCTAGAGAAGGAAGCTGCTCACTGGATTGCTCCACATGGCTCACTTGGCTTTTTTATGATGCTTAGGACCACCTGCCCAGACAATCTTGTTAAAGAGCCATGATCTAGGATTGTCAGAGACTTTCTATGCCCCAAGTCTAGCCTGAAAAGCAGGAAACTTTTTTTTTCAAGACAGGGTTTCTCTGTGTAGCTTTGGAGTCTCTCATGGAACTCGCTCTGTAGACCAGGCTGGCCTCAAACTCCCAGAGATCCACCTGCCTCTGGCCCCCGAGTGCTGGAATTAAAGTTATACACCACCACCGCCCGGCCAGAGAATTTCTTCGAAGATGTCTAGAAAATGGCATGATGCTCATTAGGAATTTCTCACCTTTGGACCTGGCAATCCAGGTAACCCAGGATTTCCATGTGGTCCTCGAATGCCCTGTAAATAACGAAAATGTCTCATTATTCTGAGAACAGATATAAATAAGAGGGCTTCTGTTGACAGTCATATAACCATTACATAATAGAGTCTCATTAAAATCAATGCTAAAAGTAAAACAAAAACTCTGTTTTCAAAGCTATGCCTTCTGCCACCTTTGATATTCTGGTCCTGGAGAGAATAGCTGTGTTACTCAGACAGTAGGACAGTGGAGTTCATCTCTCACATCAAATGCTGCCTCGAGGTGTGGCATTATCCACCACCTCGGTCCAGAGCACAGAGCTTACTGCTCCATCTAAGCTGTCAAGAGTCAGAAGCCAACAATGTGTGATCCTTTGGCATCTGTACTCTTCAACCTGCGCATCCATTTATACAGCCACGATTTGCATATGGGAGAAAGACTTCCTTCAGTTCTCACTTCACTAACTCTGCACATCTATCCAAGTGCTTTCTCAAATTTCAGTTTTCTTCTACCTCCCTTTTAAAAGCATGGCCTCGTCATCATGAGGTAACCACTCTCTCCTGACAGCTGCTTTGGAAACTCCTGAATGTGAGATTCATAGTATGTTGCCTCCAAGCATTGTATGCTGTTTTAATCTGTTATGTAAATATTGTGCTATTGTTTCAACTACATCATAACTTGTGAAATTTAGTTCCAGGATTAAAAGAGATTTTGAAAAGAGACTCTATATCTTACTAGTCTAGTATTCCATCAGCCACTTGAATATTTGTCTATTTGATTGTACTTTGCTGATAAATTATTATCATCTGGATTTAAAAATTGATTCTCTTCCCTGAGAAACTAGTTTGTACCTTGAACTATGATCATACTTAACAATTTTCATTACTAACTCATACAACAATCCTGAAAGGAAGCTACTTTATTCTGACTCAAAAAATGAGAAAAATTAAGCTCACACACCAATGAGCACAGAAACCAAGACATTCTCCTGAAACCCTTCTGGTCTGCAGGTGCCTGACAGCTTTTGTACTCCTGCCTCTGTCTTCTCTAGGCTTACATATTAACATAGAACATACATTCAGCAATTACTTGTCTCTTCAGGAAAATATTGCTTTGGGAAACTCAACAATGTTGACACTGAAAATACATCTAGCAAGAATAAAACTAAGGAGAAACTATTACAGTCCATGACATTGGTAACTTTAAGAAAGGGAGATGGGAAGATCTAGGAGATTAATGAAGGAGCTGTTGCTGTAGACTTCAGGGTAATGGGTTTAATCCTATTTCACAAAATTCAGCAGTGCAGCCATGAGCCAACACGATAGCTTTAGGAAAAAAGGTGTATCAACTACAGTTTGGGATTTTTCAGAGGGTTAACTTGTTGACTGTGACCACATGGAACCAAATTCAGGGAGGGAGAATTTGCAAAGCTGCAACTTTCAAGTAAGAGAATCGATTATAGGGGATGAAATTAGGAATGCACCCAAAATAACTGGCCCCAAGAAGCAGACTGTTCTCGCTTTAGGAGATAGCAGGTTGGGCAAATAGAGGGGTGGACATTAGAGACAGGATCCCATGTGTCTTGCGTGTAGTTTGAGATTCAGAACCTGAAGGTCATCCTGTCGGAAAATACAGCTTTGGAGTAATGAAGGAATAGATCAGTGCAAAGAAGGTGAGAGAAGAAAAGCAGGTTCCCAGTCTCCTCACAGAAGGTGGAAGGAGGAACGTGACAGACTGACGTGCTAGAGAAGCGAGAATAGACAATGACATAGGAGAGTCTGATAGACGATCAACTCTAGAGCTTCAGAAAACACTAAGAAGAGCTAAAGCACACTGGGAATTTATCTTAGCCTTCAAATGCACAATCATTTGGTGGGGATATAGAGAGCGCAAAGCAATATTTTACAGCGACTTGGCTTTATATTCTTAGTATGATTTAAGTAAGGGTGCAAAGAAAGTCGGTTACATTAGAGCTGTTTGCATCTGTCTTTGTAGCACACAACTCTTTTTCAGTTTAAACAAGAAAGACTTTCTCTAGCAAAAAAAAAAAAATCTACATTTATTTCTCTAGGTTGAGAGAAACTAACTCTAACAGAGCAATGAATCTTCATGGGACCCATTCATGTGAGAAAATACTGCTGACCCATAAGCAGCCTTTTTTCTTCATATTTTTTTTCTAGTTGATGACTCTGGTATTTCCTACTATACAATCCAGGAATGACTATTTTAAGGCAGTCTGACCCAAAAAGACCTGACCTTCAAACACTGGTATCACTTTACAACTAAGAATAGTGTGAGGGGCTAACCAGCCAGCCACAGCTCTCTAAAGTTGACCCTCTTCCCTGGACATTTTCACAGGACGTTCTTTGGCTGCCTACACTCACACAAACAAGGCTGCACTGCAGGAGCTAAGTGTGAAGACACATTTCCAGAGGATGTCCATACTGCCCAGCGTTAGGAAAAAACAAAGATCACAGACTATTACACTTCTATCTGACAACATGACTTGAAGTCCGTCTACTCACCCGCGGGCCTCTCTTGCCTGATGGACCCGGGATACCCATCGGACCAGGGGGACCCTTAGGAAGAAAACATCAAGGTGTTAGGCAGGATAAATAGTAATCATGTCTTTCTCACAAATATTTGTCCTATGTCTACTCCACAATAACTCTGTCCCCCTGTTGGAGGAGGGCCATTTGTTCGGTTCCCAGCTGCCCAGCTAGCATAGACCTGAAATAATCACACAGAAACTGTATTAATTAAATTACTGCTTGGCCCATTAGCTCTAGCTTCTTATTGGCTGACTCCCACATCTTAATTTAACCCATCTCCATTAATCTGGGCATCACCACGAGGTTGTGGCCTACCAGCAAAGTTTTAGCACACCTGTCTCTGGTGGCTTCATGGCTTCTCCCTGCCTCTGCCCTTCTTCCTCAAAGCATACAGCCTAGCTTTCCCCACCTAGTTCTGTTCTTCCCTGCCATAGGCTCAAAGCAGTTCTTTATTCATTACCAATAAAAGCAACACATAGACAGAAGGACCTCCCACACCATTTCCCCTTTTCTGTTTAAACAAAAAGGAAGGCTTTAACTTTAACATAGTAAAATTACATATAACAAAACAGGTATCAAGCAAGAATTACAGGTAGAATATTTATATCTACTTTTTCTTTTATCACAACTAAGGAAAACTATAACTGTAAATTCTTCAACTCCATCAAAGACTCCAGAAGGATACAATATTACCAAGTAAACAGGAAGTGCATTGTAAGCAACTTCCAAAACTCTAGAATTGACAGAGACATCTGACTGCCTGGACAGTCACCCAGAGTTCTTCTGTAATGTTGGGGCATCCATATTCAGCCTACAGGTCCATAGTATCCGGCAGACTTTCTCATGAAGCAGGATTGCACCCCCCAATTCCCTGTTCCCAGCTGACAGTGGTTTGAAAGCGACATAACTTCTAACCCACATCAGCATGGATGAGGTGAAACTCTACCACTTCTCCTCTTTAATGTGGCCAGAAAGGGCAGCAGGAAGTCCATGGCTTACAGCTACAGCCATGCTATCTGGTTTCTACAGAGAGCATATCTAGTACTTTTGTGAATAACTTTTACCTAAATTTGTATTTATTATGGAAGGAGAAATTCAACTTAGAGCTGGCACTCAAGTGCAGGGTTTTTTTCTTTAACACATTTCAAAAGAGAATTTTAACCTCGAGAAATGAAAACACTAATCATTTTGTGTTTCTGTAAAAGAATTATGCCAAGGATCTTCATGAGGTGCTAACCTGTTATACTGAGGTATTTCCTATAAAAGCATAATAAATTTGTCTCATACCAAATGTGACATACCAGGAGCTCACTAATAAAGCTAAACAACTTATAAAGAAAAAAATAGAGGGACTAGAATGATAGCTTAGGGGTTAAGAGCACTGGCCGCTCTTACAGAGGACCTGGGCCCAGTCTCTAGTATCCATTTGGTAGCTCACAGCCATCCCTCAGTTCCGGGGGATCCAATACCCTCTTCTGGTTTCTGCAAGCACTGGGCATTCATGTAGTGCAGTTATGTAAATAAAGGCAAAACATTTAGACATAGAAAATGAAAATAAATCTTAAAAGGATGAAAAGATAACCCTCAGTATGGGAAAATATTTACAAACCATTCCTCAGACAAATTAGTAATAGAATATATCAAAGCTTTGAAAACCTCACAGCAAAATAATCTCTGCACATGGACACATTATCGACATGAACATTAGTTGATTAAGATATACAAGTATCTAATAAGTATGTAAAAAAAACTGTTCCGTTTCCCTCGTTAAATGCAATTAAAACCGTAATGAGATACCATCTCATCTCAGTTATCTTTCCACAAAGCAAAAAATAACAAATACAGAAAGGATGAAGAAAATCTCATAAACTCTTGCTGGTGGGTATGTAAATTAATTTGTCAATTACAGAAAGCAGTATGGACATTTCACAAGACCTAAAAATAGATCGACCTCACCATCCAACTATCATACATACATACATACAAAGATATATGACTCAAATCAGCATGGGAGACAGAAACCTGCTCCTCCATGTTTATCAGGGCTCTACCAGCAGACAACAAGTGAGGGCATCAACCAGGAGGTGATTAGGTAATAAAATATGCTATGTATCACAGGCAAGGATAGCATAACAAGGATGGAATTGGAAGACACAGAAACATGCCATATACTCTCATGGAAGCATAGAAGATAATATAATAAGTATAGCAGATTCAAAGAAGAGAGTAGAGTGATTTCTGGGGTTTTGGGGGAAGGATGTGGGGGGAGGCTGTATACATAGGTGCTGTTACAGGGGAATGGTTCTTGGGTCTTCCAGCACAGTGGGTCACTAGTTTACAGTAACCTATATTTCATGAAGAGCTGGAAGACAGAATTTGAAGGTTCCACACAAAAAATGACTTGGAGATAAAAGTACTCAATATCTTGATTTTATGTGCTATTGGATTATCACATGGTACATAAACAACTTATTATGTGTCTATAAAATTACAAATTAAAAAGTACACTATAAAAAAAACTGTATAGGGATGAAGTCAGAAAAATGCTATCACCCAAAACTGGGAAACTGGCCAGTCCACCAGGTTTACACAGAAAGATCAGGAAGTAAAACAGCGTCGTCAAGTTCATGGAAATCCGTCACCACTCGTTCTCCCGCTAGCACTCTGTAACCTTTGGTCTCCCACCCTGTTTTGGACTCTCCAAGTTCATCTTGGTCGTCTCACCAGAAGAACCTCCACTCCATTCTCAACTTCTCGGTAACTCTTAGCAATGCCAATCAACTTCTTCCCCCCAAATAATCTTTTTTGTTCCTGGCTTTTGTAAAAAGCACTATATTTTTCCCTGCCAACCTTTCAGCTATTCTGATTTCTTCTTCTAAAACCAGCAAGCGAAGTTTCCCTCTGCTTTGGTTCCCGGCCCTCTTGCACAGCTTTCTTTGAAAATATCACACAGCCTTATCATTTCAACTGCAGTACTGACAAGGAAGACTCTCGGGTTTGTACTACAGCCTTAACTTTGGTTCTCCAACTCTTTCAACTGAATGACATTGCCTTTCTTCTTATCAACCATCTGCTGCTGCTGATAAATGGATGGATTCTCATCATTATTTTCAGTATTGTTATTGTTACTCTCTGACTATCTGACAACAATCTCTGATTTATTTTGTTTAACTTGGACTCCAGATCCACTTAACATAAAGCTCTATTATATACCTTCCTTCAAAACATATCTCAAATCTACCTTCCCATTTTCTCTCCTGCCAACCTGAATCATGTCGAAATCATACAACACCAAGATGGAATCAGGAACTTCCCACCTATTTTGGGTACTATGGCCAGAATGACTTTTGTAAGTTAGTCTTCTTAATTAGAATCTACAAAATTCCAGAGAACAATATAAAGTTCCAGCCCCCCCAGTTTGACAGCTAAGATTCTCCATGACATGACACTACCTTGCTTAGGTTTTGTCAGTCATTATCCAGCCTAGAGACAGACAATCTGTATTTAAATCCTGACTGTATCATTTACAGGCTGTGTTATTATTGTCAAGACAATAAACGCCTTCAGTCTTCAGTTTCTTTCACTGAAACATGAGGAGAACTGTACGTTTCCAAGAGAAGGCATATGAAGGGTGACTTAGAGCATCATCCACGTCAGAGTGATGGTTGCTACTCCTATCTTCCCCATGCTAGGAACGGAAATCTGCCTTTCTCATCCATCAAAATATTTACTCCTTAAAGTCCAGTCCTACATAATTCTGTCATAAGAGCCTAGTGCAGTGATCTATCTGGGATCTTTCCCGGAGGTCGGCTCCAAAATATTATTTTTCACCCCACACATTTAGTTTATGAGATTATGTCTTTCAGTGGCATATGATTTATTTTATTGTTTCTAATTGTGTGTGTGCATGTGTGTGCACGTGTATGTGTGTGTGTGTGTGTACTCACGCTTATAAATGCATTGCCTTCAGCGGCCAAAGGCTTCAGATTCCCTTAGATTTACAATTATAGGTGGTTGTGAGATGCCCAAGGTGGATGCTAGTAAATGAACTAAGGATAGAAGCAATGCTATCTCTTAACACCAAGCCATCTCTCCAGCACCCAGCAGTGTATATCTTGCTTCACCACAAGCTACAGTTACACAGTACGTAATTTTTCTTATTGAAATGTATGCTTCTTCAGAACAAAGGGGCTGTGCTTCTGCCTCAACCTCTGCACAGACTAAGGAAATGCCTGTTGAACACATTAATACTTCACAAATCCAGATGGAATAACGATTTGGGGCTTTATAGAACAGATTAGGAGATTAATACTCACCCCCACTACACTGACTTTCTGAGAAAAGTAGGTGGCAACCTCTAATTCTTTATAAGTATTGCAAAGGGGTTGATTCTATACAGCAATGCAGCTATTGGATTTATTGTTACTCTCAACAGTTTGCTTAAAGAAGACAATTTCCTCAAGTAATAGCCGCAGGGAAACACCAGCCAAGAATAGAGCATCATCTTATCTCAGTCTATGGTTTCTAGAACTCAACGGATAATTCAAGTTGTATTTTCATCAAATGAAGATCTGTCTTAATGGTGTTAGAGAGAGGCTCAGCAGTTAAGAGCACTTGATGTTCTTACAGAAGACCTAGGTCTGAATTTCAGCACCTACGTGGTGTTTTACAACAGTCTATGACTCCAGGGGACTGAACGCCCTCTTCTGGCCTCCATGGCCACCAGACATCCATGTGGTACAGAGAAACATGCCAACAAAACATCCATAAACATAAGACAAGAAAATACTAATAAAAAGTCGTCCTCTTAGAATATATGTAGTATACTTAAATTTTTGAAATAAAATTCTTGAGACAAGCAGGCAAATTACTTAAGATTTACATATAACAAAGACAAAAAGAAGCAGTTCCAATATTAATTTCAAATGGGGTTTTAAGTAATTTTCAGAGGTGTTCAAATGTTGATCTCGAATTGTACCCACACCATGGAAGAGATTCAGGGCTGAAAAGTTCAGACCAATGTTTCACTACTTTGCTTGTGAATCAGTAGATTGTTTTGGGGTTCTCCATTAAATAGGCTGGCCTTTTCCTCCCAAATGTAAGTAGACTGGGAAATTTTATATTAAGTAAGGAGAGCTTATATTAATACATTTGTAAGTTGTTACATCATTAGAGAGATAACGAAATTCATTATTCACCATGGAAATGAAGTATTACACTGGCAATGATAACATCACAATTTGTTTTTACTGGCATTTGTCTACAAAATAACATCTTCCTCAAACCAAATTATATACTTTACTAATCCACTTGATGTTATTTTAATAAAGGCATACTTAATTGGTATGTTTATGATATTTCCCCATCATCTAACTTTCATATGTCCTTTTAACATAACTAGTCATTGAGCCTATGTTTTGTTTTTTTATAAAGAATATAATAAATCTATACTTTGCAGTTAAATTCTTGGTTGGATTTCAACTGAATTAGAACACTGTATAGTTTCTCCACCTCTTTACCAAGAATTAGGTAGCTTTCCAATCTGCCAGTTAAAAACAGTAAAATTGAGACAGGATTGCACACTGGACGATTTGTGACCATAAGCACAAAGTCACCCACTGTGACCAGATACATTTCTTACACAGCCCTGGTCTCCTGGTTCATCCTGTGGTGTTTGGTCCAGATACCTCTCTGAAATACATGGTAAGTTAGTGCATTAAGACAGTTTAAAAAGAAAAATCCAACTTACGGGAGGTCCAGTGTCCCCTTTTGGCCCTCTCAGATACTCCATGTCAAGCATTTCACTATAATCCTCATAATAATAATAATCATAAGGTTGGGCTTCATAGCTATGGTCGATGGTATAAGTAACATCAGGGTGAAATTCCCCTTCCTTCCTTAGTTCAAGGTGGTTATCCATAGAGGGTCCAAGTGTCACTCTATACAAGGAGGTGTTTAAAATCTGTTCCCTTTCCATGAGTTCATTGGTGTGTAGATTTGCTGTGATTTTTTTCTTGAGATTAGTCATGGCCTCTTGATTTGTGTTTGCAATGCTAGGTGATGCCTGCTTAGGTAGGGGCAGGCCAGCTGCTTCCTCATCGTGTTGGGTGATGTTGTCTGATCCATCTAAAGGGGGGATAAATTTCTTCTCTGTATTTATTCTTGTCTCACTGTGGCGATGATGAGACACTGGCGGGTTTAAATTGGCCTCTTCCTTGTTGATGATTTCTCTAGCTTGAAGTCCATAGTTTGGGAGAGTCACCGCTGAGGTGTTTTCTGAACGGAAAGAAGTTAACTGGGACCATGATGTCTGGTACTCTTGGCTTCTCTGTACTGTGGAAGAATTGTTATTTCTGATATTTGGAATATCTTTGCCATCAGAGAATGTCTTCTGTGGCAATTCTGTTTTACCAAATCCTTTGGGCAAAGGAGTGTGATCCGTGAGTGCCTCTTTTGGTAATTGTGTTTCACCAAATCTTTTGGGCAAGGGTGTGTGCTCAGGGTGTCTGGTTGGCATTACTCCTGTGTGAGGAAGGCTTGTTTCAGCTTGGGACGTGTCTGCTCGGGGGCACTGCTGTTTCAAGTATCTGCAATAGTCTGCAGATGCTGCTGTGGAAGGAATGATATCCAGCTGACACACTGTCCCTTCAAAGTGGACAGAATTATTATACATACTTCCCAAGGTGAACACACTGTGAGAGTCAAAGGTCTGAACCTCTGAAGCAGTCTCTCCACTAAAATATCTCTTTCCACAATCGACGACCATGGAGACAACTTGGTCTCTAACAGTGATGGCAAGCGAGTGCCATCGCTCATCATGGACGCTGTAGTTGAAAGCCACTGATTGCTTTCCTCCAACATGCACTATTAGTTTCTTAGGTAGTAACTGCACTGCTAATTGCAGCCTGTTGTTATTTCGAATGCTGAAGAGAAATGCATTGTTCATTTTATGGGACTGCAACCCAATCAATATGGTCAGTGGCTGTCTTAAGCTAACTGGTAAAATGTTCACGAGAGGTGATTCGATGTAGGCATTATTTTTTAAAGTGACACCAAATTCTGTTAACTGGACCCTCTGAGGTAATGGTGTGGGTGACGATGGCACAGCAGTAACTGGTGATATGTATCTTACATCTTTGCCTCCAAGGCCTAGTCGATGAAGAATATCTATGCCTGGAAATGAAAAGAGAGGAAGAGAGAAAGGATCTTACTGGTACATTCATGCAAATGTTTGAGTATAAAAGCAAAACTTTTCCCCAATCAATATAAGCATGCTCTATAAACAAGTAAATTTTAGGTAGCCAATGCTAGAGAGAGGTGTTAACTTCAGCCATTTGAATGAAGCAAGTGTGCACGCACCCCCACTCCACACCACTGTATATTTTAAAAACGAATTTGGTGGCTTTGTTCTTTTTCATTTTATTGAAACTCCTGCCCCTTCACCATAAGTGCACACACACAGCTTCTGAAACATCACTATGTCCTGAACTAATAACCTAACATTTAACAACATCTATGTTTGGACAAATCAGAAACCCTGTGGATGAGAGTAGCTTGTAACTCACAATTTCTTTTTTTAATAAATTAAGTTTATACCATCGCTTAAGTTCTAATTTTCCATACTTCTGGGAATTTAAATGAAGCTTCCTTTGACTAATACTTTAATCATATATTACACATAAAGCTCCTTGGTAACCCAAATCATTGAGTGAGGCATGAAGAGGATATTTAAATTTGCTTTGTGAAAGCCTTGTTCTTTCCCTGTCCCTTTCACGTTTCTCTGTCTTTCATATTTCCAGTTCTCTTCAGTGATTTTACCCAGTTTATAGACTCTCTTTCAATATCTGTTATGTAATGTGTAGTTTCTACAATCTGGCTTTAATATAATTGTGATTTAACAAATCCATTGTTCATTATATTATTACCTTAGTGATCTGCTCGCTATAGTGATCTCGCACTCCACTATAAAGTCCTGAAAGACAGGTTCTGTCTGATTCATACACTTCTACTGTTTCCTTGCAAAGAGTTCTAGAATTTCTGAATGAGTGAGCTTGTCCCACCAGAATCCAATCTCATTTCATAGTCACCTTTAGAGTCATATAACTTTTAATGCCATTAATTAAATAATGAATGAATCTTTCTTAAAAACACAGTCAGCTTAGTTAAAGGTGTGATCCATCTGTGTCTATGTGTGCCTGTAATAATCTCTGGGTAAAAATAGCAAAGAATTGCTGTATGTACAGGAAAAAGAAAAAAAGTTGAAATTAGCTAAGAATACTTGGCTCTACTAATTTTCCCTTTGTGGCAAAGCAGTAGATATTTGACAGTTTCTGTTCATTGCAAAGAATAAAGCATGAAGAGAAACCCACGTCTGCAACTATGCATAACAATGAAATAGGTATGGAATATTATTCATGTCTAATCTAGTACTATATTTGAAGTGTTTTCTCACAGAGATATGTACAAACACGCTGGTGAGTTAGAGTGCAGTCATCAGTTGTGAATGAACTCGTGATAGCCATAATAAAGGGAATAACTGTGTAATCTAAGGTATTATGTGATAGTGAGTTCCAAACTTTTCCATAAAAATATTTTCAACAACAAGGCAGAAATTTAAGTTCTCCCAAAGATTCAGTGGCCAATTTTAAAGCAATAGCACATAATTTACAAAAAAAACCAGCCTTGCTCTCTCACGTTATTTCATTATAATTTATGTAAAATTTTTATTATAATCTACAACATGGCTGTTTATTTTCATATGCAATATAAATTACTTAGCAGATAAATTTGTTAACTGTGCTTATCACCAGTCTTTAACAAAACTCACACCCTTGGAGTGTGTCCATGCCAAACTGACTTGAGGGATTCCTGCCTAGCGATGTGGGATGTCCTTCTGTATATCTATTGCTTTTCTTTGTTGATGAATAAAGCTGTTTAATACAGTCAAGAAGGAAATCCAAACAGAGGTAGAGAGAGAGTAGGCGGAGTCAAGGAGACACCATGTAGCTGCCATAGGAGGCAGATGCCATGTAGCTGCCCAAGAAGCAAGAGGTAACAAATCACAAGCCTCGTGGTAAAATATAAAATAATAGAAACGGGTTAATTTAAGATGTAAGAGCTAGTTAGAAATATGCCTGAGACATTGACCAAACAGTGTTGGAATTAGTAATGTTTCTGTGTGATTATTTGGGTCTGGGTGGCAGGGAAATGAATGTGCACTGTCTGTTTGCATGCCTACTGTTCTCTGACTCCAAGTATACTCATATCTCAGTCCCAGGACGAAGCCATGGAGAAGTGCTATTTCTTTGAAAATTATACTGCTTAAATTTAATGTATATATTACCATAGAGTCTGTGAAAATCATTATTCACTATTCAAAATCATTATTGACACCTTATGTGTCAAGTAAGTCAGTCATTTTGACACAGGATAAGTTTCTGATGTGATATCAAGGGTTTCTTCTTCGTCCTGGGAAAACCTGCTTTGCAAGAGAGTCTCTGTTTCAAGTAGTAATTCGATCCTATTAAAATGAGATATTATTAGGAAGAGTAATTATCTGAAAACTTAAGAATGGATAGGTGTTCTTGGTATCTTATCAGTACTTCAGTTCTGCCATATTGTAGTATTTAGAGTGAATTACTTGTAAAAGAGTCACACGGCTTAGAACAGTCATCCCTCAATAAGATTTTTGTGAATGAACTGAGAATACATTCCTAAGACAGTCTGCTTGCTGCTGTGCATCATTCTTTCATCCTTGGTTACTTTCTCAATTAATAATTCAGGTAGCATTCAAGCATCAATACACATTAAGCTGATCTTACCTTTTTGCCTTACTGTACTATCCTTACCAGATTACAATTTCATTATCATGCTGTGGAGCATTAAATAAACTTGATCATGAAGTTAATTTAAATGATTCTGGAATCATCATTTTATTTCTCATGACTTCATAGAACTCTTCAGCCAACCAGACTCACCACACGGGCTTTTCCATTGACTCCTCAGTATCCACCGTCTCCTCTCTGCTTTGTTGAGTCCTAACTCATGACTGTGCCCGCAGTCAATTATTTGTAAAAATACAAACAACCTGAAGTTTGTATTTTTATAAGAAACAATAAATTTCATGAAGGATATTAAATGTACTTCTCAGAAATCTTCATGAAATTTTCTTCACGATCCTTTTCTGGTGATGTAAATTTGCAATTTTTTGCTTCCATTTCTGATTTGAATATTTTGCTTCATTCTCAAAATAATGTCACATTATCTTAAGTTCAGTCTTTTGATTTACTTTTCTACTTTTGTCTATTTTCTGTATTATGAGCTCATATCGGATTTTAATCTAAACTTTTTCTACTTTTATTTATTTTTTCTAATTTGGGAAGTTGAGACACTTGGCTACAAAGGTATTAAAACTAGGCATCTGCCTGAGCAATGCCTTAGACATATCTTCTAGGTTTTATAGGTGTTTTTTCATTGCTGGTTTTCCAGAAACTATTTTTATGCATTTCCTATGTCTTTTTAGAGTTCATATTACAAGTTTTGTATTTTATGTTGCTGCCTGGTATTGTTACTAAAATTTGACTTAACAGCAATGCATCCAGAGAGTGGTGGAAACTGATTTTAGCTTTAATACTTTTTCAATCCCAATAATGATTCATAAGCACCTGCAAAGGTATTTGTGGAGACTGTAATAGCCCCCATGGAGTTAGACTTCAGTGTTCACTTCCTGTGTTCTCTGAGTCTTTATTTTTATACTAGGATTCCATTCGAAATTTATTAATTTGTTAATTAGATCCATTTCTGTTTTGCTGTGTCTCCTACACTGTATAATTTCCTTCTATGCTCTCTCCAATATTATCTCAGTCTGTAAGGTTTGGTTTATATGGCTTTTGAGTCCATAAACCCATGAGTCAAATCTAGTTTAACTTCTTGCCAGCTCTTCATTTTCCCAACCTCTTATGTTCATGTTTCATTGTCTTTCTTCACAGAGATGATCTGCCTTGAGTGCTTGAGTTTTTCCTTTTTTTCAATAAGTAGCCAGAATATCTGTCTCATAGTAATTTTTGTGTGCATCATCTTTTGGGTGTGCATTTGTGTGCATTTCTCTTAGTATCTTTCTACTTATGCTGCATCAAATCCTTTGACTTGCACATTATTTCCCAGCCAAGCACAGGGGTGCTGTGAGAAGAACACCAGCCTTCCAGCTCTCCAAACCCCTCAGTGTTACCAGCCTTTTCTTTCTAAAATTAGTCCCTTTATGCACCCACCTGTCTGTGAACCATGCCAGTCCAGGAGGACGGGCACTGCTAGCTTTGTCTACCTCACTCCCCTTCTTCTAGGCTCATTCCTGTTTCTTCATGCTTCAGAATGAATCCATCACCCCAGGAAATGGATTTCTACATTTTCTGAGCCCTCCCCGCTGCCGCCAATTACAGGATCCATGCTTCCGTCTAGTACTTGTCCCTGAGCAGCATCTGCCCTCCTCAGACGCCCCTAGCACTTACGTGCCAGGGTTAAATATTCAGAAGAAAGGAAGTACTGGATATTTAGGAAGTGTTTCTGTTCCTGCTTTCTTGGATGCTACTGCTGAACTATGTCACTTCCATGTGCCATCTCCTTTTTTCTTCATAGTTAACCCCTGTAGATTTTATCTCCTCATTTTTCCCCCAAATTGACAAGCTTGGGATTTACTTCTATTTAGCTTGTTTCTGTTGTACTGCATGCAGAGACAGAAGTGGGAAGAAAATATCTTAAAGGTTCATGGTTACTTAGTCTATGCCCAGGGATTAGAGAGATGGTTCAGCAGTCAAGAACACTTGTTACTCTTGCAGAGGACCTGGGTTTGGTTCCCAGCACAACATGGTGGCTTCCAACTATCAGTATCTCCAGTTTCATGGAGCCAATGCTCCCTTCTGATCTCAGCAGGTATCAGATCCCTGGTGCATAGACATACATACAGGCAAAACACTTACATATGTAAATTAAAATAAATCTAAAAGAAAATTAAAGTCTATGCTCCCTTCACAAATGATGAAACCAGGAAACAGAAATGGTGCAATGGGATCAAGGTCACACAACTAGTAAACAGTTGAGCTGAGTTTGAATCATCAGCCTCACCTCAAGGTCAACACAATGGCTGTCTCCTCCCATGGCCTGATGGCTGCCATGTTCTTCAAACATGGCTTTATCTCTTTTACGGATATCACTAACAAAGGGGGCTCTGAAGGCCCAGAGGACACACAAAGATATAGGCCGGACCTTTCCATTTACAAATACTAAGAGGGAAGAGACTCTGTAGCGGGAGAGTTGTTTCAATGCTACACAAGATCCTCCAGGGATATTGCTGCTCTGAGTCATCCCCCATGCTGGGGTGGGCTCTTTGGTGATGCACCTCCTGAGTCCTCTGTTCCTCCGTAAATTACTGGAGAAACTCTACTGTTTACTAAGCTAGAGCTGAGTGGGATTTTCATTGTTTATTTCTCTGTTGTTGTCCCCGCATCTGAGGTGACTAGATATAAACTTCCCAGGAAGGATGACACAACAGCATCCTAGTTTTGATCTGTCACAGACTGAGCACATTTGGGGGGGCAGAAGCTGATGGAAAGGAGAATAGGGAACTAAAATACAGAATGCACATACACGAGCAATTGAGAAAATAGAGTAAAGAAGACAGGAAAGCAAAGAAGTACAGAAAGAGAGGGAGAGAGGGAGGGAGGGAGGGAGAGAGAGAGAGAGAGAGAGAGAGAGAGAGAGAGAGAGAGAGAGACCCATCTAGAACACAAGCTCTTTAATCTTTACTTTAAGCCTGGCTTAGACATCACTAAATTATAATTTGTAGTTACATTTAGATATTTGGTACCAATACATACATAACAATAAGTAAGTTATCTGTAATGAGTTAGTTTCATTAGCGGTCCTAAGCACAAAATCAACCCAGATCATTAGTCCATGTCACCGATGAAATCAGTTACCATTTGAAAAAAAATAATTATCCATAAGGCACTAGTGTTGCTTTATTTCTCAAAGAATAGTGGTGACATGTACGAAATTCTGCCTTTGTACTTCATCCTTCTCTAAGGTCTTTACTATATGGTCATAATTCTCACAACCCTTTAGCAGATCCAATTGTCATCCCTATCTTACACTTAGGAAAAGTTGGAGCCAAATTTGTTTTCCAAGGCTACACAATGAGGGAGTGTGGCGGACTCCACTGGATACAATCTCAAAGAGTCAATCCCTTACCTCAGCGACTTTTAGTAACATATCTCACTTTACCTAAAAGCAGAATGGACTGTACCCCCTCCTCTATCTGCTTCTGAAATGTAGAATAAATGGTGGTGTCACCATGGCAATAGCCATGGCCTCTTTACTGTAAACAGCAGGACCAATGACGTCATTCAAACCATAGCTGCAACGACCACATATTCTGACTCACAGACCTCATTTCTGGCTTTGCATAGCCAACTCTCTGCGGGCTTTATCCAGGAGAAAATTCCAGGTCCCCAAAGAAGTTCTAACTCAACATATTTTCCCCACACTTCATTTTTTTGTACTTTAGTGTTTCTGTCAGGGAAGAGTCCCACAGCCCAGCTAACATGATCTTTCTATGGAATACATGAGATTATGGCATGCCTCTGGTTCAAACCCTACCACAGCTTTGTGTGGCCCAGGAATTCGTGTCACCAGTTCCTGTCTTACCACTCTTGTGTCACTTTCTGTGTTTTCCCACCTTACTATACCTCAGACAAATAATTTTCTCTTTGTCCTTAAATTTATTGAACTCATTTTGAACTCCTGGTGCTTGCGCTTAGTAAGCTCTCAGCTTCTAGACCCTTCATTCTTGAGCTAATTTCATCAACTGCTTTCTCAATGACAAAAATTCATGGTGAAGTTTTGTGAGTTTTGTGAGTATTTCTACTGTTTTGAAGCTGGGTATGGTCTTGGAGAATTTTTGAACTTGAACTTGGTGTCATAACTAAGGGTGGTTCTGGAGACAATGCTCTCACGTTTTCGCCTTTTGTCCACGGTACATCTGCTTATGCTACGGCATCCTCCACTCTGGATATTTTTATTCCTTCTAAACTTTTTCATTATCAAAGCTTATCAGTTTTGAAAATCCCATTCAAAGTCCCACTGAGAGTATCTACCTGCACAGGGGTTTACTCCCCAACAGGACCTAGCTGAAGGGTTGCATAATTTTTTAAAAACTTTGTTTTTATTTTAGAGGCAGGATCTCACTGTTTTTTTCTTGCCTGGCCCCAAATCCCTGGCCTTGCAAGCTTCTCCTGACTCAGGCACCCACGCATATGACAGTCACCACATACATCATATGCCATCCTGCTGGACTGTCCCTTCCCCCAAAGGAAAGATAAAATGAGAGGAAATGGAATACAGTAGAGGGATGGATGAAGGAGGGCTGAGGGAGGGAGAAGTCCAGACTCAGATGATAACACTATGGTGTACACCCCAGTCTCTGCAAATACAGATATTGTAATTGACTCCATGGGGTGTACACGCCATGCCTACAAAAGCCAGATGTCGTAGCACAAGAACCTACATTTGTTTTTCAGATGTAGAAAACAAAGACCTGTCAACATCTCATCCCAAGTTGGAGGAACAAGGGTTATATGTGATTATCCCTGAAAGCTTAGAGATGTGTTATATTGCTTAGTAATTTTAATTTAAGTGATTTTTTAAAACGTTATCAAGTTTTAGAGTCTGAAAAGTTGTTGCGTTAACTCTTACTAATAAAAAATTAAATGGGTATTAATTCCAACAGCATCTCAATATTTTAAATTTACATTTTGGTTAGCCATGTCCTGCCGCTATGTTCTTTCTGATGCTGCACTTATGCCAATTTTTTTTTTAAAAAATAAAGTGATGGTCCCATATCCATCGCCACACTGCCAACACTAATTGGACTCAGGGGCTATTAATAATAATAATAAAACTTTAAAAGAATACTTCAAGTTGAGAAAAATATGGGTTGATGATGAAAGAGTTTGAAGATGGTACTGAATGGGTGGATAAGTTCAAAATACATAGCATGTATCTATGACATTTGAAAATAATCTTTAAAATGAAACCACCAGGATCATAAGAAAGATTACACAGTACTCAGCACATTCTTCTTTTCCTTGCCAATTTGTGTAAAACGGTCAAATTAACTAGACGATCTCCCTGCATTCATTTTGCAAGGGTTGTCTCGGTCACTTCCACACGGTGCCAAAATCGTGACTCAAATATACACTTCCTGGCTCCAGTCACGGAGTTAAGGAGCGAAAGGAAATGATTTACGATCAGTTGCTTTTACGTTTTCAAATCCCCGAGGCTATGGGAAGAGAAGTGGGTCGAGACTGTGGTCTTCCGTTCCAGGAAGATTGATTGCACTGCCATCATCTAAGCACCCTGTATGCGTCATCTTATTTCATGCACCCTAAGCCACGCATAATGTGATTCTTATCTTCATTTTGATCTGTCGGAAACAAGGTCCGCAGCGTTTCAGAAATTCATTCAAGGTCGCATAACTACTTAGCAGTGTAGTCCAGATGTAGACCCGAGCTGTAGCTCTATGACACCTGTGTCCTTACACACCTTTGGCTCAGTGGGTATGTTAAAAGCAACAGTCGTTTCTTTAACGCTTTCTTAATGTAAGTAACACATCTATCCTGTATAAACAGATCAGTGCAAATGTATTCATAGAGTGAGTACATATGAAAATCGTTGATGACGTACCCAGTTTAAGTTGCTGTCGCTGGAAGGAACAGCCTCTATGTGACATTGGATTAAGGTACACAGGAGACACTCTTCTAGATAAGGGTGTGTCTACATGCAACTTCACACTCAGGGTCATGATAGGTGACACCTTTGGAGAACTAGTCACACAATCAGTCCAGTGTGACCCACTGTGGAGTGCCACCACATCTCTCTGCCACATCTCACTGGCAGCCTGTGACAGCCAGAGAAAAAGGGTGCTTTGGCCTTCCAAAAGCTGCCCAGACTCACAAATCTTCAGGAAACTTCATCTTCTATAAGTCACTTTAGCTTGAAATAGACCCACTTATTCACTAGGCTACCTCCAACAACGGACTAGAAGGCAATATAGAATTTATACATGTAAGTATAGGATAGCTGAAATGGCTTTTCTTAGCTGTGTAGTAATGAGAGGAGCAGGCTGCTTGTCGTCCCAGCCACCCTTGGCTGTGTCCCGCAGCCCGGCTCCCGGTCATACGGTTAGCTTCCACCCAAAATAATTACACAGAAACTGTATTTATTTAAATACTGCCTGATCCATTATCTCCAGTCCCTTATTGGCTAACTCTCACATATTAATTTAACTCATCTCCATTAATGTGCATTGCCACTTGACTGTGGCTTACCCGTATGAGTAAGCCAGTGTCCATCTTGGGCAGGAAAACCATGGCGTCTGCCTGTCTGTCCTTCTTCCCAGAATCCTGTTCTGTCTGCTCTGCCCACCTAAGGGATGCCCTATTAAAAGGCCAAGGCAGTCTCTTTATTCAACCAATAAAAGCAATAAAAATACAAAAGGACCTCCTACATAGCTGTGTTAAAATTTAAGAAATAACTGAAATTTTAGAAAATTGTCGATTTTTTTTTATTCAGTCTTCAAGATCTTTCTGAGGAAAAGAAGAAAATATGGTTCAAGACTACAGAAGAAGTGGGTGATTAGAAGAGACAGCAGAGACATAAGACATTAAGAGATTTTTTAAAAAATGCATCAAGGAGCTGAAAAATTGAACTCTAGAGCTTGCAGAAGCAGATAGTCCCAGACAATGGGTCAACTCAGAGGAAGTCCTGAAGGGTTCAGGAACAAGAGGTTCTGCTCACTGAATGCTTGGGATTTCAAGTTGGGGTGTTGGGACAGGGGGAAGTAGCAAACCACGTGTATGAGAAACTCAGACCATAATAGGATAGCAGAGACTGAAGACATTGAAATATGATCCAGCCATAGCAGAGGTGTAGAAGGGATATTCTATTCAGAATGAGGGTATCAGGAAAGATTTACCGAACACATTAGAGACAATCCCTTCAACCCAGACAAAAATCACTATACTCAAATAGAGGTAACCAGTATGATTTTATTCCACGTGCAAAATTAGGGAGGGGGGTCCTCTCTAAAGACATTCCATGAGTCTAGACATTTGGGTTGCAACAAGGCAGTCAGCCAGGCTTGTCCTTCAACACCCTGACATGAAGCATCTCATTCGTCGGGCCTATGTGAAAATAATTCCCAAATGTATTTTCCTGTCTTATTTTTAAATGATAAGAGAGACAACAGCAGATTCTCAAAGAATATCTACAATATAAAAATCAGATCCAAACAAAGAAAACTTGGAAGGAAAAAAGACAGCACAAGAAGAAAAATTCAAAATATTATTCTCATCCTTAGCAAGGTTAGAGTAGGAGGAGCACCCAGGAAGCATGAGCAAGGTGCTGTTCTTTATAAGGATGGAGGGAAATCTGAGTGGGCAGGGCGGCATTCGGATCAGCAGAAACAGAAATGTTCAGAAAGATGGCAAATAGGATCTTAAAGTAAGGAAATAAATAATTCGATTGTAGAGATCCAAATATGCAACAGAAATTTCAGAACAAAAAAAATTCATTCCACAGACATAACAAAGAGAAATTTCCAGAAAGTGAATGATGCTTCCATGTTGAAAAAGCCCACTCTGTACCCAACAGGAGGAAGAGACTCATATCATGACACATTATTATAAACTTCAAAACATCAACAACCAGTGATTATAAAAACCTCAAGAAGAAAAATAACAGGTAGGTCATAATTCAACTACTAAGAATTACTGTATCAATTTTAACAGCTCTGCAGGCTAAAAGACAAAAGCCATGAAAGTCTTTCAATCTCAGAGAAGACAAAGCTGACAGGGGAAAATTCTCTACTCACCAACACTAACTACCCTTCATGTGGGGTTAGACAGACCACTTCTCAGTAAGGCAATGCTTCAGAAGCTGCCCAGCTCAGCTAATACACTGGGGATGCACATCACACACACAGGGTGTAGTAGGAGGCCCCTTGCTTGTCTTGGCCGCCCAGAACCAAAATAATCACACAGAAACCATATTAATTAAATTACTGCTTGGCCCACTAGCTCTAGCTTCTTATTGTCTAACTCTTACATGTTAATTTAACCCATTTCTATTAATCTGTGTATTGCCATGTGACGTGGCTTAACAGCTAAAGTTCCCAGCATCTGTCTCTGGTGGCTCCATTGCTTCTCTCTGACTCCGCCCTTCTTTCTCCCAGTATTCAGCTTAGTTTTCCCCGCCAAGCTAAGTTGTGCCCTGCTATAGGTCCAAAGCAGTTCCTTTATCAACCAATGATATTCACAGTATATAGAGGGGAATCCCACATCAACAGGCAAATGGTCCAAAAGAAGGGAGTTCTAAGAGAATGGATCTAACGTGCATGAAAGACACCAACAGCATAGGCAGTGTAGGGAACTAAGCAGCCTACAGTTGAAAAAAACTGTCACTTCTGGAAGGTATACCTCCAGGAAAATAAGGTAAAACCAAGTTTCAAAAATGCTCAAGAACTATGGTGTGTTTGCTGAGAAAAAAATTTATTTTCAAAGATGTTTTAAAATTTATTGCAGCATATGAAGAAATGACTAATAATGTTATAGAATGCACATAAAAGCAGTGGGAATATACAGAAAATAATCTTGATGCATTGTTAATAAAAAAAGTACAAATACACACAGGCCAATGGCAAAAATACTCACATAGACATATTGAGGTGAATTATGATGCCAAGAAATTATGGATTTACACTGAGGTGATAGGATGAAAAAATGAGTATGATATAAAGCATTAAATCTTCATCATCAATAATAGGAAGTCAATAAAATATTTAAGCATATTATTAAGAAAGCAAATATTAAATCGAAAAGGTGTCAGAGAGTCTCAGAGTAGATAAAGGCAAAAGATTTGGTTTCCCAGTGCAACTGCCCATTAAGCCATGTGCTTGAATTACTCTGATAGTTGTTTTTAAGTTTTAAAATGTCTCACAAATACAGACATATGCCTGAGATTCTCACTGAATCTCCAGCTCGAATTGATCTGACCACACAAAGCTGCAAGTCATAATTGTGCTCACTATAAAACATAATTTTTTGATATTTCCCCCCTTTTTAAGGATTTATTTGTTCCTGTGTGTGCACACTACATGCAAGTGGGTGGTCTTTGGAGGCCAGAAAAGGGTCTAGTCCCCTGAACTAGAGTTCCAGGCAGCTGTAAGCGAGCCAAAATGAGTGTTGGGAACTGAACTCAGATCCCAGGCAAGCCCAACAAGCACTCTTAACTGAGCCATCACTAAGCGACTTTACCACTTTGATCTGTTAACTAGAAGACCATTCCTTTCTTGCTTGCCTTCCTTTTGCAAATAAGCATCTCATCTGCAATTTCTTGTCATTCTTTCACATTGTTGATGGACTCAGGTCACAAGTGGCTCCTTGAGTTTATTACGATTTAGTAATAAACTCAATAAAAAGCTGATTGTATAAGAATATGGGCAGTTGCATGGAACAATACAAAAGCGAGAGAGGCAAAAAACCTAGGGACCACACTGCTAATGTCTTCAATCCAGCACACTTCCTGAGTTTTCTCTTTGAAAAAATTTTTGAACCTTTGACAAAGCCACTTTTATTTTCACTTGGAAGCCAGAGATATTTTTGTATTTATACTTTAGTCATTGGATAGAAGGATATTTATTGGGAAATAGACACTTTAAAATGTTGTTTAATAAATGAATAAAGTAGGATATACAAAGTTTTCTGAGTGCAGCAAGCTAGCAGACCAAACCAAAATACTATTCTCTAGACCACCCCACGGGAATTAAATAAGGTTTGGAGCTCACTAATATGCAAATTTTGCTTCTGAATGATGCAAATCCAAATGGAACATTTATTACATGCGTGTGTTGTTGCAAGAAGGGCAAAGGTTATTCAGTTACAGTCTGCCACCCCCAGGAACTCCCACTTGAAATGAGGTCACAAGCGAAGCCTTTCCACTGTACAAAACTTCCCTTTTATAGAGCCTTTTCTTAAAATGTAAGCAATTTCACAGACGGAAGATCTGAGTAATTTCTTAAAGGTCATATTTGCCCCCCCCCAACTGATGTTTTTTGGTACCCTTGCATCCTCCTGACACTGGCTGTAGTCTTCTATTACTGTCTAATGCTGAATTTCAGGTTATAATGACTTAGAAGGAATGTGCCTTGGCTGCTGCAAGCAAGTAGAAATTTTTGGTTTGTTTGTTTGTTTGTTTTGAGACAGGATCACATGTAGCCCAGGCTGGTCACTGACTTGCTAAGTAGCCAAGGCTAACTGTCCCTGATAGTAAATCCTGATTGTCATCTAGATGGGATTTAGAATCTCCATGGAAATAAATATTCGACTATATCTACCAGCAAGTTTCTAGACTGAATTAACTGAGGCAGGAAAATCCACTCTAAATGTGGACATCGCCACTTCACAGGCTGGGGTTCTGGACTGAATAAAAAGGCGAAAGAGAGCTGAGATGCACGCGCAGATGCGCTGGAGCCAGCCACCTCAAGCTCTGCCACCAAGCTTCCTCGGACATGGTGGACAGCATCCTCAGACTGTGAGCCCAAATAAACACCTCCTTCCTTAAGTAGCTTTTGTTACATTGCCGCGGTGATTAGAAAACTAACGACCATGCTTGTCTGGAACTCCATCTCTTCCTGCCTCTTTTTCCCACGAAACAGCAGACTTATGTTGCCACACTCAGCTCAGAAATGGCCTTAAGAAACAAATAACAAGATGATCCTCCTTACCTTGTCCCTGTGCACGAACAGTAACCCACGCCACACATAGTACAATAAAACGAAGAAGCAGTTTCCTAAGGGGAAAACAACACAAACAAAAAAACTGTTAGACGTTGACAACTGGTAAGTCACATAGCTCCTAACTCTGGAATCTGTGGTGTTGTCTGAGAATTGTCATCTCCAAAGATTTTCCCAATAAAGCTGATGCTGCAGAGGGGAGGACATCTGAGGTCCTCTGCTTTGGAACAAGCAATGGCCAGGAGCTGGTTCACATGGTGTAGATGGTTTTTTCTGGGCACGTGCTAGAATGACCTGAGAGTTTAATAGATTGCTAATATTTAGTTAGTTCTCTCCCCTCTCACAAAGGTTCTGGGTTTAGTATGTCCATGGTATAGGCAGTGTGCATGCATGTGTGTGCTTGTGGAATAATCCTTCTGTACAATGTGTGAACATATGTCACTATGATTGGCTTAATAAAGAACAGCTTCGTTATTAATTTATTTATCAAGTAACTTATTAATTGGCTGATCAGCTAATAGCTGAACAGGATAATGTTAGGCAGGAAAGCCAAAATAAGGATGCTGGGGTGAAGAAGGATGGAGTCAGGAGAGTCTCAAGGAGATGCGGAGAAATAAGAAGGGCATGCCAAACTGAGAAAAGGTACCAAGACATGGTGCAAAGCATAGGTTAAAAAAAATGGGTTAATTTAAGTGTAAGAGTTAATTAGTAACAAGCCTGAACTATCAGCTGAGCATTTATAATTTATATTAAGTTTCCAAGTCAGTTCATTGAGAAGTGGCTGCGTTATTTGGGAGCAGGTGGTTGGGACAGGAAAATTCTACCTACATGTATGTGTATGTTGTGTGTGTGTGTGTGTGTGTGTGTGTAGAAGCCAGAGGTGGAAACCCAGTGTTTTGGTCTTAGTCAGTTATTCTGCACCTTACTCTTTGAGACTGGGTCTCTCACTGCCTTTGAGTTACCCATTTGGCTAAACTGACAGACCAGTAAGCCCAGGGATCCTCCTGTCTCTGCCTCCCCAGTACTAGGATGAAAGTCAGATCCTACTACACCCTGCTCTTCATTAAGTGGATGTTAGAGCCAAACACTTCACAGACTGTTACCTCCCCAGCCCTGTATGTTCAAATATTAACCAGGTGAACCTAATGGGACTATTGTATAAGATTAATTTCTGCACATTACAGAAGTCAGCATGCTCAGACACTTAATACAGCTGAGCAAGCCTAGAAGAACTCAAGATTATAGTCACTAAATCTTAATAAAGTTTTAAAGATGACAGCCCACAGGATCTGAGGATGTCCAATAAAGGATCAAAGCGTCTGGGTTTAGCCTGCTAGCCTCACCTTTAGTTATTTGGTTTGATACCAGCCACATTCAAAACACAACCAACCAGACTAGCCAGGTGAAGGCCGACATTTCGTCGGAAAACAGACATCCAAAGGTCATCGTTAGAATATCTGAGGAGCTAATTCCTTTCTGAGAGTCTTCCCTAGATGCAGCTTGAGGAGCTATTCAACTTTCTCTTTGTCATAAAAGCCCAGGTTCTTTTGGGAGAATGCCAGCAATCTCTCTTTAAGGTACTCATGAGATCCTTAGGATTTATGATACGTGTCTTTGGGCTACCGCCATTCGTTCCTACGAAGATGAAGTTTACAACAGCAAGAAAGACTTGTGAAGTTTTGTGAAGAGCAAACTTATTGATGAGTTGGTAGCCTCTTAAACCAGCAGAGGAGTATGAAGCAGTGTGAGAAAGACACCTGTGCCACCCAGCTATCATTTCAGCACTTTCTCTCTCCCTTGGTTTTTATGGCAAAAACGTCTTCGTCCTGACAGCTTTATAGATTCTGTGTTTTACTAACAGCTAAGATCCAGAAATAGCAAAAAAAAATCTATTTTTCTCAAAATAACTGAGGGAAATTTTTATCCCAGCAATGGGAGTAAAATTGGATGGTTCCAGGGGAAAGGCACTGTCAGTGATTTACCGACACTGAAATTTCCCAGACTGTCCGCTGAGCTCAGTGTGAAGGATGCACACACAGCACAACTAACTCCAGGCACTTGAACAACTCCTGAATGCAGGGGGAAGCAATGCTTAAAGATGTCAGGCAGTCAAAGAGCCTGTGTTCCAAAGGGAAGAAAAATACACCCAGCCAGGTAGCACTAAGGCAGTTGTTAAACCGGCCCATGATAGTGTTGAAGGTTTTTAAATGAATGAATATACCTTCAGCCAGTAAGACCAACAGATGGTCCTTCATTCCTGCTAAACTTGTGCCCGACTTATATCTGCACCCTGATTCCAAGATCAAGGAAGTCAGTGCTCCCACCCATCATCTGTCCAGAAGTCAGTGCTCCCAGCCTCCATCTGTCCAGAAGTCAGTGCTCCCAGCCTCCATCTGTCCAGAAGTCAGTGCTCCCAGCCTCCATCTGTCCAGAAGTCAGTGCCCCCACCCTCCATCTGTCCAGAAGTCAGTGCTCCCACCCTCCATCTGTCCAGAAGTCAGTGCTCCCACCCTCCATCTGTCCAGAAGTCAGTGCTCCCACCCTCCATCTGTCCAGAAGTCAGTGCTCCCACCCTCCATCTGTCCAGAAGACAGTGTTCCCATCCTCCATCTGCCAAGCTAGGAAAGTAACATGATCTGAAGGCCTCTCATCCTCCTCTGTTTCTCTCTGTAGCTCCAGTTCAGCTACTTCTTCCTGGAAATGGTGCTCAGACTATTTCTCTCAAGCCTTTTACGTGCACTGATTGCTCCATGTCACACCTGAATGTTTTGATGGACTGTGTATGGGGGATCCCATCTTCTTTCTGCTCTGTTCTCTGCCTAAGTTTCCTTTAGATGAACCTTCCTCCTGCTTAGACTTATTCAGCTTCTCCCTCCACCTAACACTCCCTCCGGCTGCCCCTCCCTCCTCTTGTCCCCCTTTCTGCCTTCATTCCCCATCTCTCCAGGACTTTCAGATACCCTTCCTGAATACACTCCTTTTTCATTTCTGTTTTCTTTTTGCATCTCTACTGAACCCTGCACATTGTTAGGGGAGCAACTGTGTCTATTTCTACCACCTGGGACCAGGGTGGATGCTCAGTACATAATTGTTGGAGAATTGAATAAATGATAAGTAAACAATTGGCAGACTAAACTAAGCTTTGGTAGAATAAAAGGAAATGGTCCTTATTTCATCTCTCACCCAGAATTATAAATTCTAATATCAGATCCAGATGCAAGACTCAGCTCACAAAGAATCTAGCACTGCTTGTGTAGGTGTTTTAATAAAACTGTTCAGCGACTTCACAGAGTACCAAACAGAATGTCTAAACAACCCCCCGATTACTTTCCACACACCATACTTCCTCTCCCTAAGATATCCATTTATTTTAAACATTTATTTGAACACTCAAATACCTAAGAAACTTAGAAAACAGTATTTCATATCAATAACACATTATAAGCCTTTTAATGACCATAACAAGTTTGTTTGTTGATTTGTCTGTTGTTTTTGATAGAGACTCTCTCTTATACCAGCTGGCCTGGATACTATGTAGTGAAAGTAACCTGGAACCTTGATTTTGCTGCTTCTACCACCTGACTACTAGGAAGTACAAACTTGTGCCACAGCATCCACAGTAGTAGGCAGTGGGGTATATGAACCATGAGCTCCAGGCGTGCTAGACACTCCGTGCATGCTAGACACTCCAATGCATGCTAGACACTCCGATGCATGCTAGACACTCCGTGCATGCTAGGCACTCCGTGCATGCTAGACACTCCAATGCATGCTAGACATTCCGTGCATGTTAGGCACTCCATGCATGCTAGACACTCCAAGCATGCTAGAGAAGCAGTTCAACAATTAAGCTACACACCTAGCCTCCAACATATAAAGTGGATGCATCTAAAACCTTTCAAATTTTAGATTTATTTTATTAATTCCACAAAGTCACACAATGTGATCTATTTTAAGAGCAACCTTGGGAAAGAAAATGTCTGTGTGGATCCAATTTTAAAACTATAAATATTTTTGGGTGACTAACTGAAACTTCCCGAACATCACCACGAGGAGATGGCAGTAAGTGGAAACCTCAGGCATCTCATTGGAGGTCTCTAAAGTTTAATCCAGGGGCCTGACATAATTAATGATCATCAGCTAATCAAAGTTTTTTATTTTTTTCTAAAGCCCCTTTCCCTTTCCCAAGTGCTGGTGACATGTTTTCAAATTAAAGAACTCTAAATTCTTTGATTTTTTTTTCTAGAAACAAGTTCTCTATGCAGTCCTAACTACTTTGCTCCATCACTTTGCCTGTGTGCAGTTGGAGCCGCGAGGACCTCCAACCTGGTTAGTGATGAGCTACCCTTCACTGTGCGCAGCTCATCCCCACTGACTCCTGTAACGGAACAAGTCTGGCATCAAGAGATCAGGGGTTGGCTAGGCTCCTGGTCTCTGACCTGGAGATCCCCTCAGAGATCAAGGAAGACCAGCAACTTCATCCAGGACTGACTGCTACCCATGCCAGCACCTCTCCATAAGCGTTTACTGCCCCTGCCCACCCAGTCTACCAGGTGTCATTTTCTTCAGAAGTTTCACCAATGTGTGTGTAATCTTATTTAGTTTCTCCCTTCTCCCCATCATCTGGACCCAATACAAACTCCAGACTTCCCAAGAATGTATGCAGGGTCAGTTTTGGGACCCTCTAGAAGGATTTTGTAAAGCATGCAAGACAGGGGCCAGGGGCAGATAGATCCCTGTGATCCCTGACCCCGTGAAATATTAGATACTTGGGCTGGGTGCAGTGACTCAGGGGAAGTCTTGCAGGTAGGAGCTGGCAAGAAGAGAGGACCCAGGAGTCTGAGCAGAACTTGAGGCATTCCACAAAGCTTGAGCTGCAGGGGATCATGCACCACAGCACAACCCGAAAGATGCATTCAATTGTGTAAGTCAGATACATTCAAGCCCCACTCTGCCTGGCTCTCTTGTAAGAGTGATCATTGAGTGGAATGCTTATCAAGAAAAGCCAGATCAAAGGCCTGGATCTGAGCAAGCAGCTCTGGGAAGGCCACAGGAAGAGCTTCTAGCATCTGGGGACTACTGGGCTCCCAGCACTGGGAGGCACAGTCACGATTGTGTAGTGTGTGTGTGTGTGTGTGTGTGTGTGTGTGTGTGTGTGTGTGTAGGCTTTATTGTGTCTCCCAGAAAAGGGGGTGTGGCTAGAGGTGCAAATTGCTCTGCAGCAAGGAAGCTTGCAGAGGTCAGAGCAGAGAGCACACTGGAGATGCTCCAGAGGACTAGGCAGTATGTGTGCACACACACTACCACAAGGCAGGCTTTCTCCACTCCGCCTCCACCAGCGCTCAGCTGACTAGGCAGCTCGGGCTCTGCCCTCTCCCCACCTACAACTCGGCAGCCTTCCTTGCTGTATCTTAGGGCGCCAGATGCAAACTTGTGAAACAGGGGCATCCAGACCGGCAGCCAAGACTGAGCGTCATCATCGTCAAGCTTTTCCCCAGTGTAGGGATAGGCGCGGAGATGAGAAGGTGGCTCAGCCCAAGCTCTTTCAGGAAAGGTGGACGCTCTTTCACATCCTACCCTCTCTCCTCTCCCCAATCCTATCCTGGCTGCAAGCACCACTTTCCCACGGACAGACCACATGTCAGGGCTCAGCCCCAACTCCAGATGCGAGAGTTATGTTTGTTTGCCTTCTGGGAAAAAAAAAAGAAAGAAAGAAGAAGAAAAACAAGAGGTGACTGTCCCAGCCCCTGAGCGGAGCTGCTTTCTAAGCTCTGTAGTCATCCCTTCTCACACCTGGCAGCCTAGTCCCAAACTTGTGCTCGCACAATCCAGAAGATTGCTAGAGTCCTAGAAGTCGCCCAGGCTGGGCTCCCTGAGACAGCTGGAAGTAGGACTTCAGCCAGGGCTGAAACAGGAGAAGGGGAGGAGGGTGCAAGGGTAGTTGGAGTTGGAACCCAGGCGGGTGTCAGAGCGGCTCTGGAACTGCCTGGGGCAGTGGCCGAGGGGATGTTGGGATACAGGCCAGCAAGCTTTTCTTCCCTAGCCACAGGATTGCTTTAGCATAAACTGAGACTCCCTGGCAGAAACTTGCTTCCTTTCAAACATGGTATTTTACAAGTTGAGAAGTCAAGAGGAGGATGCCACGGCAGCTAGCCTTCTCCCAACGCCAAAAAGTACCTAGGAGCAGGACCAGAGATCTCCAACTCCGTGGTGGATAAAGGGGGTGGAGAGAGGAGGTTGTTCCAAAGCCCCTTCCTTCCCCCCACCCTCCGGCGGCGGGTGGGCTACTTACGTTTTTGTGGCGGGGGAGACCTTTCCATGCCTTGTCCTGTAGGCTCCTAAATGCATTTGTATGCATTTGTCCCTGCAGCAAAGCACTAACGGAAAACAGAAGCCAGCTCCGAACTGCTAAAGGTGCAGGTACTGTCCATGAAAAGGGGGGAAAGTCACATGAGAACCATGCTCCAACCCGCAAACTAGGGGGTGGGGTGGGGTAGGAGGGTGAAGCGGTGTAGGGGTAGGAAGCAGCACCCGGCGGGGAAGAGAGCTAGGATGCTTGGTGCCTAGCTGTAGCCAGGGTCGTGCTCCCCTGGGAGGGACAGAGGTGAGCAAGACTTCACCCTGAGGCAGCGGGGGCAGCAGCAACAGCGAAGCTGGGTTGGGAGCGCAGCCCTGGAGTTCACTTGCGGTTCAAAGGAGACTCAGTGACTCCAGTGGAGAGCTCAGCTTTGGGCCTGGAAGGAGAAAGGCGGGGTAGAGGGTGGGGGTGGGAAGAAGTAGATGAAGGAGTAGGGGAGGAAGTCCCCGGGAGCAGCCTGCGCCCAAACATTTGTCAAACAAGCACACACACCCACTTGGGAAATCAAGTTGGTGCGAGGGGGCTGGTGGCAACTGCCGGTGCTCGCTCTGAGTTGACTGCCGGCTGCTTTGCCTGGAAGAAGAGGAGCCTAGTAAATCCGGCTGGTGTTAAATTTCACCGCGCACTGACTTGCAATGACATCACTAAACACGGAGCACACCTCCCCCTCTGCCCTGCAACCTTCCCCCACCCCAGCGCAGCCTGGCTGCCCTGGTCCGCCAACCTAACAGGGCCAGCTGGGCCAGCTGCAACCCTGGGCACTCAAGTGTCCTGGCCACCACCAAGATGCGCGCACTTCCTAGTTGTAGGTGACTTAGGGTCATTCCTTCCTCTCTGTCCCTGTACTGGTCTGGTTAGCATTTTATGTCAGTCTCTTGCATGACTCTATCCCCAGACGTTTTCTTTATTCTCTTTACCCACACCTGGGATCCTCCTGAACTCAGCTGGTCTTTCATTCCTCTCCCACCTCCGCTTGCTTGCTTTCTAACTAGCTTGTGGTCTCAGTAGCCTACTTAAATGGACCTACTTCTGTCTCTTTACTCCGTTAGGAAATCCATCCCTTTTACTATTTCCATTGACTTTCTCTCCTGTAATTCACCTTTCCACCAAGGCCCTGACCTTGACGCAGTTACAAGTCTAGATCGGCGCTGCGCAGTCATGCAAGGGCATGCTGTCCCTCACCGTACACCTCCAACGTCTGTGACAAATTCAAACGCAAGTTCCTCTCTTTCCAGAATCCTTTTATCCTGAAAAGTCCACCTTATGAAATTGCCAGCAATTAAAGCACTAAATATTCTCATATTGTTTTTCTAATTGCTGTCTGCAAATTTGGCGAGCTGCCGTGCTTTCAACACCTACATGCATGTGGCATGCCTGTTGGGTGAAGGGCTGCCGTGTGGGACAACACCATTGCTCCACCGTTTTCTACTGTACTCTTTACAAGACCTCTGCTGAGGGTCTTTCCACTTGCTGAACAGGAGTACAGGAATCTACCTCGAAGGAAGTGTGAAGGTTAAAACCGATCAATTCAAATGACTGACACTTTTCTCAAACTATATCATTTTCTCCAGGACTGGACTTTGTTCCGTCTTCGTCTCCTTCAATCTCTAACTTTCCTTGTGGAAATGATGTCACAGTGACAGAAAAGCAGAAAAATATTTGCACTCTTGTAGACCCTTTCTCCACCTTCCCCTCATGTCCCCTTGGGAGCTTCCCTTTCGAAGAAGTGCATGCGCACGTCAGTACATTGATGGTAGACTTTACTTCCAAAGAATAGACTATGAAAATGCAGATCTCAGTGGCGCATATAAAGTTGGACGCCGAACCCAGGAGACACAACCCAAAGCATCAGCACTGTCCTGGGTGAATGTACATTCCACTTGTCCTCTTAGTAAATCGTATCAAATAGGCATTGTCTTTTATCTCCATCATATAAAGAAGGAAATTAAGTCGGGAAGAAGTTAAGTCCTCTAAGATTGTAATACTGCTAGGATTCAAGCCAGTTCAGACTGGCTTTGGGTGCTGTGCAGGTTTCAATATTTCTTGCTTTCCTTTCTTTACCATTCCTCCTCCACTTACTCTTTCACAAAAGTTTTAGGACAAAGGGTGGTGAAATTCACACAGTATTCTGCCTCGATCACTATGAAGATGCAGATTCAATGAATGATAGAGGTGATATTTTTAACATACCGTAGGAAAAAGACTGGACTTATAAACAGAGCTGAAACTATCAGTCTTAAAGTACAAGCAGTGTATTTCCTTTAGAGGTGAGGTCCTTTAAAGAAGACCCCACCCCTCAAAATAATTTACATTCATGTATCTATTTATCAAGCAGGTGTTTATGGGACAGCAATAGGCTGTCAGCAAGGCTATCAGTGAGGGTGGGGTAGAGGCAGAGCATCAGAGTTCACTGGCCACCCAGGCTAGCTAGCAGGTGAATAGTAAGTTCAGTGAGAAACCATCTCACACGGTAAGGTAGAGACTGATAGTGGGAGACACAGATATTTACCTCAGACTTCCGTACACATATGACATATATGTACTTGCATCCTCACATGCACACAATGCACATGTGCATATGATACATGCAAGCAAACGCATGCCAAAAAGATAATATTTGTAATAGGTTTATGTTGCTAAGGAAAGGTAGCCCCATAAGCTAGCTAGGCTTCGGGACAGACAGACAGAAGAATTGTTAGCCATATCCAAGCTTAAGTAATTATACTGGGGATAGGGGGACTATTTTGAAATGTCACGTTGAAAGTTTATCTCAAACAAAAACAAAAACCTCCCAGTGATTTTTACTCCATAATATGTTAAAGCCAACTAGAGCCCTCTACTGGAACAGCATTCTAAGAGGGGCAGAATTTATATCTGGAACTAAGAAATGACAGGATTCCATGTGTGGATCCAGAGGTAGGGGTTCTCACATTTGGTATCCCACAGACTCACTTACTAGCTGAACACTAACTTTTACAGTGTTGTACAGTCAAAACACAGCCAAAACAGAAACATTATTCCTCATTCAAAAAAAAGCGAGAGTTGGAATGGCTGGAAGGACCTACAGCAGACTCCCAATCGCAAGGAATAGTTATGTAACAACCGGCAGATGGCTACTTATCCAGAATCTTCAGGAGGTAGCAGAATTGAGTGGACTAAAGTTGTATGGAAACGGATTTTTAATTCAAATGTATGAGAGTATAAAATAAACATTTGAACTCTGAAGGGGTTTTAAAATCCCCCTCATGCATACCCATGAGCCTTATGTCTGAGGGCAGGTGCTCAAGGAGGGCAGAGAAGGTGTCTGGTTCCCTGGAGCTGAGGTGCAGGTGGTTGTGAGTCGCTGGACAGGGGTACTGGGAACCGAATTTCGGTCCTCTGGAAGAACAGGAAGTGCTCTTAACCAGTGAGCCATATCTCCAGTCCTATAATCCTTCATTAGAAAATATTTTAATAATAATTGCCCTTTGAAACTATTGGGTCAAACAAAACGTATTGATTCTCCACAGTTTTGTTATATTTTTGGTTCTTTCATCACAAGCTTGATTTTTTTCCTATGCTACCAGCTTTAATAGAGAAAGTGACTTACAGAAGCCAGCGGTATCACAGCATCATCCAGTCCTGTGAGAGAGAAGTGTCTGCCTGGGACCGTGCAGTAGAGCCCTGGCTCAAACCCATGACAGCTTTCTTCCTATCATCAGCTAAAGTCCTCTCACCTTACTATGTGCAATTAGAAAATTCTCCCCAAATATCTCTATTTTGCCTTTTCTTACAAATTCAGAAGGAATAAAAACACGTTTTGTCTAAACCAAAAGTCAAATTAATGGTAATAGTTTTGAGGTATAGGAGTGGAGGAGGTTTCCAAAATTTTAGAATATGAGTCTTGCAACCACAGTGGCAATATTATGAAAATAACTGACTTTTCCATGGAAGAAGAGCAAAATAAATGTATAGCAGGCCAGTCTCTGAAGCTAACAGGATAGCAGCAAGACCCTGCATTTCCTACCAGGAAACTACATGGCTCCAGAATAAATAAAATAAGGGATACCCTTTTCTGATAAAGTAAAATTCCAGCATAAACTACATCAAAATCTGATGAGATCCTACAGAAGGCTTTGCTTTCAAACAATATGACTATTTTAGCCTATGCATATTCCATCCAATAATATTCAAAATGATTATGACGATGGGATAATCATGGATTCAGGAAATCACAGGGGAAATCAAAGGGGCAAATGAAGTGCTTGCTTTCAAGTGATGAGCCTGCTAACGGTAATTTGAGTTTAACAGACTGTAAGGAGTACTTGTGAGGCTCCATCGTTTGTAATCTGTTGAATATTAACAGGTTTTATGTGACAAGTTGTATGTAGTTCTCTTCCCAGGAACTTCTTTCTAAGTTGTGCTTTTCAAGTCATCTATTCACCTCCTCAAAGTCCCCAGCTGAAACAGCCACACAGAAATGCAGAAAGCAGATAGGAAAACAAGAGGGAGTCAGTATTACCAAGCACTTCTGTGTAATGGGCACAGTTCTACACCCTTTGTCTAGTTTGTGCAAATCTCTCAATCACCAAATGAAGAGATCCTATACTCATACAATATTATGAGGCTCCTTCGAGCCTCTTAAGATTAATTTACTTTTCAAGTCACATAGCAATTACTAATACAACAAACAAATGGTATAAAGGGAACCTTAGCTCAGATCCATGAAATTCTGGCGTCCATATACGTAATGCAGTGGTCCTCAAACTTTTGTGTGCGTTTAAGTCAGTACTTACTGAACCTTACATCTAGCCGTTCTTATTACATTTGAGGTAAGACCCAAGAACAATTTCCTCTTCTTCTTCCTCCAATTCCTCCTCCTCTTTTTAGTTTTTATTGAGACAATACCTCACTTTGTAGCCTCCTGCGTCAGTGTCCCATACTAGGGTTATAGGCTTGAATCACCACTCTTGGCAGTAATGTTCACTTTTCTAACAAACACTATATAAACAAATGTCATACATCAATGTGTTAAGTAACTCCTGGTTTGGTTGTCAACTTAATACTTAACTGCTTGCCTGTCAAACCTCTTTAGCAGTAAGGACTCTTGTCCATGTATACCTATGACAAATAACTAAGGCTTAATTGAAATCTTATGTTTTAAATGTGTAATAAATAAGAGAAGGGATGGTGATCTGCCTACAATGTACTGGGACAGCATTGTAAGAGTCTGAGTTATGAATACATGATGTGCTTTGTGCTGTTGTGAAAGTTATAATATGATAGGGATGGAATATAGCAAGAAAGCCTAATGCATAGACGACAGAAAAAGATTGAGTCTCCAGTGACATGGAACCATTAAGACCCAATGGAACAGGACTTTGCTGAAAAACCCAGCACTTCAAGGATGAACGTATCTCTGGCAGATAGACAGAAGTCACCAGGGTCATCTGGGCAGAGGTGGCAGTATGGGCCAGAATGTGAAGGGACAATAGGCCTGTGGTGGAAACAGCAAAAACATAGGTTAATGCAGAAAGATCATTGAGCATCTCTCAATTATTGGCATTTAGCTTGATTTTCTTTCCTAACTATTAGAGCAGAGCAGCTTGAAGGGTTAGGTGTGGTGGCTCATGGGAAATGGAGACAGGTGGATCTCTGTGAATTTGAGGTTACTCTAGTCTATATAGTGAGTTCTTGACCATCGAGGGCTACACAGTGAGAGTCTGTCTCAAAAAAAAAAGAGGAAAAAAAATAAAAAAGCTTGAAGGACTATTTTCTACCACTACAAATAACCTTAATGTCCAAAGAGTGATTAAACATATGAGAAACACAAATACACACACACACACACACACACACACACACACTTATCCTCCTTCAGTTTAAAGGGTGAGTCCTAGAGTTAAGATTTCTTATTAGGTTTAGGACATGACATACCCCATACCCTGGCTCAAAGCACAGACTTCACAAGGGATTCTGGCTGCTGGAGTCAGGTGGAGGCCCGAGCCAAGAGCAGACAGCATTTTTAGCTGGAGCCTTTGAGGAGGTGACCAGAGGGTTCATGAGAACAGCTTGATGTTCTCTTTGGGAAGAAAGTTACATGCCTTTGTCATATAAAACCTATTTATCTGTGACAGATTACAAAAGATAGGAGCTCACAAGCCTTCCTCATGAAGGAAACAGATGAAATTCCTTAGCTCTAACAGTAAAGAAGATTTTTGAATTCTAATCCATTCTGGATTTCCAATCTTTTTATCACTCAAACTTTACAGATCGCTTCTTCCATGCTTTCCGTCTCAGTGTTTTAGGCTGGGATTCCCCTTTGTTAGAACCTTTATCCCGAAAGGTGCTGAGTCTAAACAAACAGCATCTAAATAGTTGGCAGACTAATTTCATCTTGTGGATTCTCCTGGTTAGGGACCTAGCAAGCGAGAGGTTAGAGGACAAAGCATCTTTATACACGTACACATCTCACTGGCCCCTTAATCAGTTTCAGGGTCAGATCTGAGACAGTTAAACAGTTTAACTGCTGACATCAAACAAAATGTGAGAAAGGCAGATATGTAAAACAGATCATCCCATTAGCTACTCAGACATTTTATGTTAGCTTTTCCTTCAGATTCATTTGAGTGTGCGATTTTGCATGTGTGAGTACATGTGGATGTTTGTGTATGTGCATGTGTGTGTGCATGCATTCCTCTGTGTCTGCACACACTCGTGTGTGCAGAGAGACAGAAAGAAGTCTGGCTGTGAAGGTGCTTGTCACATTGGGCATTATCACCACTTGTTCCTCTGAAGCTCAGTCTGCCAGCATTTCCATTTTAAGCCCCTTCTGAATAAATCTCAAAAGCTACAGCATTACCAATGAGTTCATCAATCTCAAATACATATATAAAGTTAAATTAAAGGTGGTACTTGGGAGTTTCCCTTTGAGACTTTCAGGATTTCTCCCTTGATTCTCTCTTCTATTAAAAATTAACTGCTACAAACAACATGCTTCTGATAGCAGATGCTGCAGCCCTGGGGCAAACTTTCTAAAACCATGTTTTTCATAAACCTCTCAGTGATTTCCACCTCAATCCTTTATGGAAGCATTATTATAGTTAGTCTATGTATTTCAGGAGTTAAAGGAGAGTTTCCACCCAGATTTACTTTTCCCAAATCTCCTCTGGTAATTCTCTCATTTTTCACAGGACAAAATTCTATTCCAAAAGTTTGTGGGATAAAAGTTTAATGTTACATTTTCTAGTTAGAATGCAACACTGTTGCAGATGTGAATAAATAAAAAAAAAACACTTCAAACAGTAGATTAAATATGCACGAACAGACAACTGGGGCTCTCAGATCACAGGAATACACTAGATGTTCATTTAATGTTAAAAATATCTATAAATGATGGCTGAAGTGTTATATTGTGCATATATATAAAAGTTTAAGGGCTGGAGGGCTAGTTATGACTTAGCAATTAAGAAGGCTTGCTGCTCTTTCAGAAAGCTGAATTTGGTTCCCAGCACTCACATCAGGTGGCTCACAACTTTCCGTAACTTCATCTACAGAGAATCTGATACAGAGAATCTTTTGGCCTCCATGTGTTGTGGAATAAATTTTAATATGTGTTACATTTGTTTATGCTATGAAATATTTATTAAATGATGCAAAGATATTACATTCTTTTATGCTGCATTTGTTTAACTGTAAAGCCATGTTACTTTGCCTGCCTAAAACACCTTATTGGTCTAATAAAGAGCTGGACAGTCAATAACAAGGCAGAAGAAAGGATAAGCAGGGCTGGCAGGCAGAGAAAATAAGTAGAAGAGAGGGGATACACTCATCTCTGATCTCTCTGGGTCAGCCCCCTCTGTCTGCCACAGTTGTTTCCTGGCAGACCTGAAAATGCAAGAGGATGAGATAAATAACAGGACTTGGTTTGACCATGCTTACTTCCACTGGGTTCCACTCCAGTAGGGAAGAGGAACCCAGATGGTTATATTCAGCCTTCTCACACTAAGAAGATTTCTAATGCAGTGACCTTGTTATTTATTTAAAGATCTCAAAAGTTTCAGATTGGCAACAATTTCAAGAGTAAATTTTCTAAATCTGCCCTTTGAATTGTGCCTTCTAAAATTATTTTTCCTGACATTAATTTCTTAAGCCTTAAGACCACTTATTGTGATACAGGACATTTCGTGCCTTGTCTGAGCAAAACTAAAGCTATACTAACAACAGAAACTACTTACTGAGAGGTGTGCTGTAGGACAATGGTCTTATACTGTGTAAAGATTTGTCCATTATACTGGTTTAATACAATGCTAATAGGAAGGTAAGTAGCCAGCCAGGAATATAGGCAGGACAACAAGAACAGGAGAATTCTGGGAAGAGGAAAGGCTGAGTCTGCAGTCGTCACCCAGATGCAGAGGAAGCAAGATGAGAATGCCTCACTGATAAAGGTACCGAGTCACATGACTAACACAGACAAGAATTATGGGTTAATATAAGATGTAAGAATTAGTTAATAAGAAAGCCTGAGCTAATAGGCCAACCAGTTAATAATTAATATAAGCCTTTGTGTATTTCTTTGGGACTGAATGGCTGTGTAACCATGCAGGACAGAAATATCTGTCAACAGAGGTGTTTCCATTCTTTTTGTTTTTTATTTGTTTGAAAACAGATTATTAAACCAAGAGTCTTTTTCTGTGCATTGGGTCTGGTGCCTAATGCCTGTAACTCCATCACTCAAGAGGATGAGGCAGGAGGACTGCTTTGAGTTTGAGGTCAGTCTAGGATATATAGCAAAAGCTCATGTCAGGAAAGGAGGAGTTATTTATTTTTCTCCTGTGGACCTGTCTTAGTCACTGCTCTGTTGCCGTGAGAAGACACCATCACTGAGGCAACTTACAAAAGAGTATTTGATTCTGGACTTGTTTGCCAAGAGAGGGTTAGTCATGATCACCATAGTGAGGAACACGGCTGGAGCAGACACACCTGGTGCTAGAGAATTAGGTGAGGGCTTTCATCTGATCTGCAAATTGTATGCAGGGGAAGAGCCTATGCCTGGCATGGGCTTTTGAAACTTCAAAGTCCACCTATGTGACATTCCTTTTCCAATAAGGCCATACCTCCTAATCCTTCTCAAACAGTTCTACTAACTAGAAATGTAACATTCAAATATATGAGTCATGGGAGCCATTTTCTTTCAAACCACCACAGGACCATTCATAAATAAGTGTGTGTGTGTGTGTGTGTGTGTGTGTGTGTGTGAGTGAGTGTGTGTGTTCAGCTCTTCACATACAGCTGAAGAGCCAATTTCTTCCACTGTTGTGACTGCTTTTCACTTCAAATCTATTTCCACATTTAAATTTTTATTTATTTATTTTTGTGTGTCCGTATACATACAAGGAGTGTGCAGAGGTCAGAGGAAAGCTCATGGGTATCAGTTCTCTCCTACTACCATGTGGGATTTGGGGCTCAAACTCAGATTCTCAAATTTGGCAGCAAGCACCTTTCCCTACTGAGACATCTCAGTGGCCCCTCCGTGCTGTAATTTAGGAAGTAAATGGCCTGGAAGTCATGAGTTGAATCATGGACAGATGACTTCTTTCAGAAATTTTAGTTATGTCTCAAGTCTCTCTAACACTTTCTCCATTGAAAGTGTGGAGTTAATTATTAATGGAATAATTTGTGCCAAGATTTACTAAATTGCAAAGAAATGCAAGAATACCTTGCTATGTAAATTGTCTCAAACTCTGGAAGTTTTGGGCAGCTAGCTGCTCACTGCAATTGCTGGTCACTTTTCTCAGTGCACTCTGGTATTTTACTTTTTTTCCACCGTCATAACTATTCTACAGTGGTCATGCTTTCATTTCCTAGTCTAAGACTATTATGACAATACATTATGGACCACATTTCATATGAAAGTATTTAGAAATTCATCAATTCCAGCCCTAAAGTGTGGAGCATTACTTTGTTAAAGAAATACTGAATGTGGACAGAAAATATTTAGGAAATACAAGAAGTGGAAAAAATTAGAGCATGGTTCAAAAGTAACCAGGATAATTCTAGAACAGATGGATGTTCCTCTTAAAAATCTTTGGTTTAGACTTTGGTTTGAATAAAATACAAGAGAAACATCACTGGACAACAGTAGTTAAGATGAAAATTCCCCCCAATCAGCATTTATAAAGAAGACATGTGGAAGGAAGGATTTTAAGTTTATGTATCAGATTATGCAAAGAACTGTTTCCATTCTATAAAATTAGGCAGCACTTGAATATCATGAATGAGTATCCACGGCATGGGAATGCTTCTTCCAAAAACATTACGACATCAAGTTATGCAAATAATGAGCAATGATTTTAATAGTATGTACATATCCTCTTTGCTATCCCATGCTTTTAAAAGCTTCTATTACTACCTTCCCTTACTTTTGTTTTAGGAAAACATGAAGAATTCCATAGACAAGTAAAATTCTCCTCCCACCATGGATGGCAGAATCATTGGTTTCAATATATACCTATATTTCTATAGACAAACTTATAGTTTACAGTGGAAACACCTTGTACACTTTCGTGTCAGGTGGTAGACAACCTACTGTGTAATAAAATCCCAGCTTTGGCCATGCAACCTCAGGGGCCTTCCTTATTATCTTTCATCTTCAGTTTCCATGTTTGTGAAGTAAATGTAATACTATCATACATAGAGGAGCACTATGAAGATTAAAGGAAAATGCTCCATAACTCTATGATGCCACAGAGTCTCTGGCATGTAGCAAATGCATAATAAATGTTACCATACCCAACCATGCTTGGATCTTTTCACTCTAAGTATTGATCATTTTACAGATGGTGACACAAATCTAAAACTACCGTTGTAGGCTCAAAGCTAATGCAGGTCACACTATCATTGGTACTATATCTCTTTCTGGTAATAAAAACAACAGTAGCAACATTAAGATTATTTTAACTATTATTAAGCAATGAGCTGCATGTTTGCTGGCCGATGACATTTTTCTTTACAATTTAGCAGTCTTCAGCAATATTATGATTAGGATGTTGAGTCCATTTATCATCAAATACACAAGTACTTTCTCTCCCCATCATCATCATGTAGTAGCTGTAAACCTTATACAGTAAATAGTTAGCACCGTTTCTTCCTTCTCTTGTACTTTTTCTTCTTATTTACAACTCTTGTCAAGTTTACAGTTAAGGCAGGGAGTAAAGGATGATCCTATAGGAAAAGGTCTCTTCTCTAACTGTACCATTCCAACCCTGGATGACCAGAAACAACCTTGTTTTCATTTAGAACCCAAACAAAACAAACTCTGCAATTGCTTAACCTATCAGCTGAAAACCAGATGCATCTGCCTCCAAACCTCTGCAAATGGTAATGATTACTGGTTATAATGTTGCTGACTTGCCACTAATCAAGACCTGTATTTATATGCTCATAAATGAGTATGTGCTCATGCAGCTAGTAGACATGAGAAGCAAGCATTTCTGTGAATCCTGGAGTGTGTGGCTGTCTCAGCCACTTTACCAGGTACCAGCCAAACTCACAGGGCTCTGCCTGGGCCGAGAGAGGCTGTTTTAGTAGCATAGGTTATACTGGCAACTGAAAATGACATGGTCGATAAAAGAAAATATTTCATTCTCTTTATTGACATCAATATTTTGGATAATGTAGAAAATCTGTGAAGATAGGATTTTTGTTGTTAGATAATAAGGGTTCTTTGTATATATTGCTACCTGAAGGAATATGTGAACGTGGTCTTGAGTGCCATCAAACACGCTAAGACAATGCTCTCACAAGGTTAAAGAATGTGTGAGGATGCTTAGAATAGAGTCAAGGAGGTTTAAATGGTAAGTATGTATGGTAGAAAAGTTAAGAATAAGAAGGAGAGGTAGCCTGAACAGAAATGTTCATCTCAACATCCTTTGATCTTTTATAATTGCCAGTCAAGAAACAAGGAAGGCCCCTGGCAGTGAAGACAAGGAGGATGATCTGTGCGTGAGGTTTTTGAGAAGGAAAGTACACAAAGTACTGGACGAACTGTGGAAGAGATCCAGGACATCTTCCTGGTTTTCAGCTTCAGAATTGGGTAGGTGGTTGCATCATTCTCTGGATTTAGGATGCTAAGGAAAAATTAAGCAGGTTCCCGATAATTTGGATTTGAGGAGTCTAGGAGGCAGCCAGACACAGGTGCCTAGCTGTTGCTTGATTTTGTTGACCCGACCCGAAACTCAGCACTCAAGGTTGGGTTTAAGATTAACTCTTCATTGGGAAAAGTTACCTTGAAACTGTAGTTGTTCCAACATGGTTTATGAAATTAGCAAAGTATATTGACTTTGGGGAACTAGTGATGCTTTCAAATCTGGAAAAGACAAGATCTCTCTCTCTCTCTCTCTCTCTCTCTCTCTCTCTCTCTCACACACACACACACACACACACACACACACAAAAGCAAGCAAGACTATTAATGTAATGACATCTGCAGTACTGTAATTCCAACTCAATACAATAAAAATCTATTAAAAGTTAGAGTACTCAAAAATAGGGGCAGGGCTCTCATTGATCATTCCCAGGTCCTGGAGATGATGTTAGATATGGAACAAGCACATCTGATCCCAGTAGGGATTCACTCACTAGAAGGATTTGTTCTCCAGCTAACTGTATATTTTTTTTGTTTGTTGTTTGTTTGTTTATTTTTGTTTTTTGAGACAGGGTTTCTCTGTAGCTTTGGTGCCTGTCATTGAACTCACTCTGTAGACGAGGCTGGATTTGAACTCACAGAGATCTGCCTGCTTCTGCCTCCCTGAGTGCTGGGATTAAAGGTATGTGCCGCCACCGCCCAGCTTATATTTTTTAATGACTAGGAAAAAAAAGTAATGTCTCATCTGAAAATGAGGTAAATTATCCAGCCCCTAAGAGTTCTAAAGAACTTGCTTGATAACTGATGTTTCTGAAATAAATTCATTAAGGAGAAATACATGGATCTTCATGACTTTCCCAAGTCAAGAGATAGGCATAGCCCACTCAGAATTTGTTGCAAATATTTCGGGAATAAAATCTAGAAAAATAACTGTTTTTTTTTTAAAAAATAAATAATACTAGTTGAAAGACTCAGACTTAATGGCCAAAACTTTCTGGTCCTGGTAGAATGAGGAAGAGAATTTACCAGCACATTGGAAGACAATTCCCCCATGTGCAAGGCAGCGCCGATGTGCTGCAGTTTTATTTTGAATGATTTATTTTAATGTGAATATGGGACTAACAAATAAAGAAAAGTGAATGATAACAGAAACCAGATTATTCCTGTCTTTTGTACACAAGGTTTACAGAATTCTAGGGAAATGGAAAGTATCCGAGATAAGCGCTTTCTGAAGAATTATCTGACCAACATTTCATCTTCTGGCCAGAAGAAGAGAGCAACCTTTGCCCCTGAGCCCGTTTTCACTCTGTATCTCATCATGAATCCCACCTGCCTCATGTTGACAGCGCAGCTGCATTCCCTCAGACAGGGTCAGCTCCCAAGATCCACCAGACCTGGATGAAGTTCAGATCAACAGCTAACGCAACATCATTGCTGGTCTCCAAGGATTGGTAACTGGCTTCCCCAACAAATAAAAATAGTCTGGGAATTAGTCTACCCATAGGCAAGACTAGTTGGAAATTAAGGCATTAAGTCTTTATTATCTTAACAGCTGAATTATTCATTTCTCACACCATTATGTGACTCATGCTGGGGCTAAGAAAATAAATGTGTCTAAAAACTATTATCCTTCTTTCTGGGTCAAATGATGAAGATGGAATCCTGCCTCATTCTTTGTGGGTGCATTAGTGTGGATATCTTACCTTTGGTTTCCTTTGCCATGAGGACTAAATAAGTTTATATTTATAAATAGAATGGTAAGGACACAGCGCAAATGTGTACAGGAAATGCAGGGATTCTGATTACATACATTTACAGAAATTCTTCAGCAAGCACTATCATTACTGGGCAGACAATAGAGCTCAAGGGTGCTTAGCTAACAAAGAAACCAACAAGAAACTAAACATAGACAGGTTACCCAACTCATCAAACCATTGGCGTGATCACTTTTTTACTCCATCCTGTAGGGTCAAGGGTCTCCAGTGTTTTTCTGATAGGAATCAATTTATAAAATAAAGCTATCTCTAAAATAGTCTGACCTGTGAGGTCCTTAAGTTCCAAGTAATGAGCAATTTAGAAGAGAAAATGAACTGATGAGAGCTGATACTGAATAACTCAATAACTTGTGTGGTTTTGGGGTCAGATGAAGAGGATTGAATCCCACCTAGCTATTTGTTGGTGCATAAGCTTAGGAATCGTAACTTTACGATTAGCAAATCAGAATTTTAGGCTGAAGGGCATCTTTTATTATTACCAAACCTACTGTTCTCTCTGTCTATATATTAAGGCAGAAATGGGATTCTTTATACCTCTTCCAAATCTGATTGTTTCCTCCAATTCTAGGTCTATTCTTGTGAACTTTTTAAGAATTCTGAGGAAAAATTAAATATGAATGAAAAACATGTTTACTGCAAAAATGCCTTTTTCCCACTGAACTTCCTGGCACATGCTTTCTTGGGGAATTCCTTTTATTCTTAAATTGATTTCAGTAAAGATTCACCTCTTCTCTTTTGAGCATACTATTCTAGCTGTCCCCTAATAGGTACTGACCTGAATCTAGTCTCTTATGAATATTTAAAAGTGGATTTTATCTTTCAAAACTATAATTCAGTATGTAAGTTTAAAGTTAAAACAAGTTTTTAAGTACTAAAATTGTTATAATAGGTAATTACATACATACTTTTCAACTATGTGCATATGTGTGTGCATGTGTACATGAATATGTGCATGTCAATTTTAAAAATAAGCAACAAAGTCTACTAAGTAAATGAATTATGGGAAAATACATTAATACTTGATTCCCAGACAGTATTATCTATATTTGGGTGAACTGTGTTTTTTTGTCCAAATCAAATATGAAATATTTCGCTCAAAATGATTAGGAGAAAATGATGTAATACAGACAATGTTTATGAATTTCCTAGGAATTGTCAATGCTTGCTGAAAAAAATGGCCAAATAATTGAAATAAGTGATAACAAAATGCTAAAACCAATTCTTTAAAATGATAGTATCATATCTTAAATACTCATAAATTTCTTTATTCTCTACATTATTTAGATAAACGTTGTATTGGGGGCAGGGACTGTGATGCTCATAACTTCTCCAAGTATTTCCCTTGTGAGGAAGTACACCAGATGGTTCCAACACATGAAATCTTACTTGGGAAAAATAAAAAGTACAGGATAAATTTATTGATATTTGTTCCTAGAAGTTTACTTCTTGATGAAAGAGGATAATGAATAACTGTTAAAATACAAAATTAAAAGCAAAAGCTTGAAAGCAGCGTCAAGTGTCTGAGGGCATCAGAGTGGCATTCTAAAGGGTGGACAGGATTAGCTGCTTGGCAAGAAGAGGAAGGATTCCACAGACATGTCTGTAATATGTTCCACCTTATGGTTATATGTGATTATTCTGATAAATGTGTATGCCCACGGAACTATCATTCCAACAAAACATGGAACGCTTCTACCCTCTTGGAAGCTCATGCCCACATGCAGTCATCCCCAGAACCCTCGCACACACATTGCACCACCGCCCAGGAGGTTGCTGCTTTGATCTCTTGCTCTATAGTCTAAGTCCTGTTCTGGAATTTCCTGCCAGTGGAACTACAGAACAGACACTGTAATTCCTTCTGGGTTCTTTTCACTCAGTTGGTTTTGAGACTCCCCTGTGTTGTTAGAATATGTGGAGAATTTTACTTTGTATAAACAGACCATGGTTCATTTATTCATTCACCTCAGGATGAATGTGAGCTGTTCCTGATTTGAAACCATTGTAAGTAAAGCTACTATTGTGGTTGATCTATCATTTTGTTATTTGTCCTTCAAAGCTTTTCAGATCTCTTTTTCCTTTCCTGTCCTTATTTGCATTAATAAAACGTGTTTGTTTTAACAATGTTTTATATCCTTTATTGGGTGTTTTATTATTGTTGTTATTATTATTATTACTTTTGCAGTACTGGAAATGAAATCAAGGGCAGGTAGTCTACTTCTAAGCTAGATAAGGTCTTCGTATGTTGACTACACTTCCACCCATGACCTTACTGCCTCTGCAACCCAAGCAACTGGGATTATAGAAATGAGGATGAGCTGACTACGCATTCTATTATTCAATTTGTGTTTAGTTTGCTGAGCCCCTAAACTGGCCTCAGACTCACAGCAATTCTCACGCGTTAGCTTCCCACATGCTAGGATTACACAGAGGAACCATTGCCCCTGACTTCCAAGTTTTTACTTAGAGGCTTTATTACATTTAAGGTGGGGACGGCAGCATCAACCATATGCACATTTCTGAAACTCCAGCGCCAGCTCTTCCCTCCTCATCCCTGCTCAGTGCAGCCTCTCAGGTCATACACACAAAAATGAAAAGAGCGTCGCCACACCGTGTGTCTTTTCCTTTGATAGAGCTGTTCTGCTCAATGGATGGCACTGTCTCTTTTCTTTCTAAGATTTTAAAATATTTATGTGTAAGAGTGTTTTGTCTGAATGGACATATACTTACTACCTGTGTTCCTGCTACCTGTGGAGGTCAGAAGAAGGCACGGGATTCCCTTGGAACAGGAGTTAGGATGGTTGTGAACTGCCATGTGGATGCCAAGAACCTGGGTTCTCTGAAAGAACAAGTGAGCGCTCTTAACCTCTCCAGCGCTCTTACTTATCTTTTAGACGGAGAGTTTTATATTTACCCATTCTCGACTATGGATTTAAGTTCCATATATCATTTCCCATTAGCCTGAAGAATATCCTTAAATAGTTCTTACCATATAGTGTGTTTTATTGCTCTCCGCCTTATTCATTGAGTTAGGGTCTCTCGGTCATACTCTGAGGTCCCAAATATTGTTAGTCTTGTTTGTCAGCTTGCTCTGGGGCTCCCCCAACCTTCCCTGGCTGGAATTATAGGCAGGACGCTATCCCGACAGTACATTTATGCTGGAGTTATAGGCAGGACGCTATCCCGACAGTACATTTATGCTGGAGTTATAGGCAGGACGCTATCCCGACAGTACATTTATGCTGGAGTTATAGGCAGGACGCTATCCCGACAGTACATTTATGCTGGAGTTGGAGGCAGGACACTATCCTGACAGTACATTTATGCAGATTCTGGGAATCCAAACTCCTGCCATCACATTTGGGTGGCAAATGCTGAAGCAGATGAGTCACCTTCCCAGTCCCTCGCTTTACTTCTAAAAGCTATTACTTGTTAATTAGACCATTAGATATTGTCCCACAGGACCCGTGGCTCTGTTCAACTTTCCATTATTCGTATTTTTCAGACTGGAACCTTTTTTGTTTCCCTGCTCTTCAGATTAGAAATCTCCCCTTTGATTATTTTTTCTGTCCATTCCTCAGACTAGATGGTGCTGGACCATCTTCAAGAGCAGCCACTCTTCCTCATGATTGAAAAGTGCATGTTAAGCACAAATTCAATTTGAATTTTTATTTATAATTTTTTCATTCTAGAATTTCTGTTTGTCTTCTTGTTTAACTAATTCTGCATTCTGATATCATATCTCTTTGTCCAGTAGGATTTTATTTTTCTTTAATAATTTGAATGCATATCCTTAATTCATTTAACATATTATAGTTGCTATTATTATACAGCATAGAGTTTTTGTTAAAACTACCTTGAACATTCAGAGTTGGTTCACATAAACTGCTTTATCAACTACTGAGTTTCTTTACAGGCCCATTACTTTTATTTATATGCAAAGCCCTGTGAGGAATTCATTGTGGAGACACAAGGTTCTGGTATCTTTCTTTGAAAAGCATAGATTTTGTTCAGATTAGCCCAACAACCCTTTACTCAATCTGATTTAAGGTAGGCTTGAGTTTACACAGCATGGATCTGTGAATAGACTAGAATGTTTTCCAAATGTGTTACCTGGCTAGATTTATCTCAAGAGTAGAAAGATCATCTTGAACTTCTGAGTGGTGGGATAGCAGCTGTGTACCACCACACCAGACCCCCCCTTTAAATAAGGAGCTAAAGAATAGATTCCCAACCAGACTGTGAAACTATTTCTCTCCATCTTGTCCCTTCCATGATTTTTTATATCCTGGCTACAGTAGTTAAGATCCAATTCTGCACCCCACACAGTGTTCTGAGTGAAATACAACTCCTTCACATATCAACCACAAATAGGACAGACCGGGAAGAACATGAACAGTAATGACAAATAGATTGGGGTGTTCTTGAGGGTTAAGGAACTACAACAAAGGTCTGCTGTTGAACAAATCTGACATACTATGATTCCACTATAATTTTTAGCTTTACCAGGAGATTTTTAAAAAACTTTTTGGGCAGTTGTTCAGGAATGACCACTGGCAAATAGAAATTATATCATGTGAATCTCTGTGTAATTGCAGGGCAGCTTTTGTCTTGTATCCAGCTTACAACATTCTTACTGGGCGGCTGGCAGCTACGTATACTGAAAACTTGAGCCCACAATCCACAATGATTCACACTGTCTGGGTTCCCTGCTATAGAAAAAAAATATGCCTAGTAATGTCTATTAATTTGAACTGATCAAGAGTACATGAAGACAAACAGAGAAGTACCATGTCTTGGCTTCAGGATTAAACTAAAGTGAAATAATCAGTGATGTTGTTACCTGCGTATGTGACCTTTCTTGGGAAGAATGTCTCTGCAGGTGTAATCAGGTCTGGGTGAAATTATACGGGAGGGAATACAGCAGGGGAGGGACACCCGGATGCAGAGATACAGGCAAAGATGCCCATGAAGATGGAGGCAGAGCTTAGAAAGAGGCAGCTATAAGCCAAGGAGGGCAAAGGAACCCTGAAAGCCACCAGAAGCAAGGATGAGACAAGGACAGGGTTTTCCCTTTGCTGGCACAGAGACTATGGCTCTGCCAGCACCTTGATTGCAAATTTTACTGACCAGAGTTAAGTGGGAAGAAGTTAAGGGATCTTCTCCCCCCCCCCATTGTTCAAGTTTCTTGTGGAAGAAGCCGTTAAAAACTCCTTTAGCTGGATTTGTTTAACATCTATGGTTTGCAGGCAGGAACTTGACACTTCACTTTCCACTGAAACGTTGGTGGAGGAGGACAGTATTTATAAAGTGTGGGGAACGACTCCGGGAGGAGGTGTTTTGTAAGTGGGACTGTGTCTCGGCGATGTGATGATGGAGAGGGTGTGAGTTACGGTCAAGCACAGTGGAACTTGTGCACGATCACTGCCAGGAGACTACATTTTTGAGCTCACTGTGCAGGAAACCAGTACATGGGAGAGAGTAATGCTTTATGGGTCTCTGGCTGGGACTCAGACGTGTTGAGGATGAGAAGACACTGAAGGTAGGCAAATGAAGAGGCATCCTAACAGAATGACCTTGTATCATGCTCCCAGATGTCAAATTACAAAGTGCTAACTCAAATCCACTCTTACTCCATTGTTTTTGTTCACATTTCTGGAGTTAATTTCACTTGCATTTTAAACAAGCACATCTCATTTGGAAGTCAAATCAAAATATAAACATAAGCCCTCAGGACTGAAAGCACACAGTGTTCTTGGGGGATTCCAGTTCTGCTAAGGAGGGAAGGCACAGGAGCTGTGCCTCAAAACCATGAGCACACATTAAGCCTGTCAGGTAGCAGGGCATCTGGGATTGGGGTAGCTAGCAGAACAGGGGCGAAGAGAGAGCTTGTAAGTGACGGAGCTCAGATCATTATATATCACTTTTATAAATTCAGTTACATTCATTTTACCTTGTGCTTTTTCCCCTGTATAACAGGCTCAGTCTAATCTGGCTTGCTTTTGAAAGGTTTATTTGAAGCAAATATATACAAAGCAGACAGTAATTGCATTAATAGATGTTTAGTAATGTCTTTTGGCTTTCCCTGTTGAATTGTTAGCACACCCATGAGCTCACTTCTCTGCCTTTTGTATCCTGGAACTGGGGAAGGCTGAGTGAAGGGACAGTGATGTGTTCAGATTCAAGCTCTTAACCTTTATGTAACTGTTAGATGGAGGGGGATTTCTGTCGTGCTAGGCAGCGCTGTGAAGGCAGAGCTGCTACAACCACCTTCTGCCCCAGCTCTGGAGGGTTTCTGTTGACCTTGCAGGTCTGCCATAGTACATAGGGAAGATCACTGGATTGAGAAATAATTAGCAGTCTGAAGCAAATTTATCCAATCTACCTGGCAAACTATCTGATCTTTAACTCTTCCCCCTGAAAACCGGAAGCCAGGAGGGTGCTAGGTGGATATCCAAGACTCTTGGCATCCATTAGCTGAGGTATATTCCAGAACCAGGCAGCCACAGTTTACATCACAGCTCCATGACTTACAGGTGTTTGCTCCTTGACAGGTCATTTAACTTCTCTGAGTTAGTCACCCCAAATGTGAAACAGGAAAAGTATCAAATTGAAAGGGTCATAAAGATTCAGTGAGGAAAAAGTACTAGAGGTACCTGATACAAAGCGATACTCGGAAAACATTGGCTCCCTCTTATTAGATCAGTAGCTTTCCCCAGCATGAGTCAGAATTACCTATGGGTTTGTTAAAATAGAAACAGAGAAGGGCATACAAATTTGTCATGTGATACCAAATGGTCAACCCTGAAAGCATACATACAAGTGACATCATGGGCTGAACAGATTGTGTTTAATATATATAAAATAAGCACAAGATTTTCAACTCTGCTTTGTTTGCTACCCAGTTCATCTGGTTTTGAGTTTAAATTTCCATCTAAGCCCTAATTAATCAAGAATTTAAGCTTTAGAAAGCAAGGAAAATTTGACTAGGTTGGTTTGACCAAGGTTGGTCTGACCAAGATTGTTTTACACTTAGTTATTTTTAATTTATTCCAGAATCTTTGTTCCCCATAAGGATTTATAGTCAACAATAACAATTATCAATGAAGCCAACTACAAGTACATTAGTTGCTTAGATGTTGCAGAAACATCTAGAAATATTTAGAAAACACGAACAGTGTCAGCAACAAATTGTTTAGAATTCAGCGAACATTCTTAGGGATCAAACGGTGTCAGAAGGCAGCTGGTGTGGGGCTGTAACAGAACTGGGTTAAGGAAGAAAGAGCTGGGGCTGAAAGAAGTCACCACTGAGAAGGATAAATACACGACTCCAAACAGAAATGCTGGAGATGTTTGTATGGGAGGAGATTTAAGCTTTATAAAAGCAGGGAAGCGCTGATAAATTAATAGACGTGACTGATGAATAGATGGTCCTTCTAGGACCAGTGCTGTGCCTGGCTGTTGACTTGTAACTGCCACCTTTCGGTATGTTTAATTTCTCAAAACAACTGGCCCGGTGGCAGAGAAGAACTTGTCAGAAGGATCAGACAATTACACAATTGATCTTAGGACAACATGTAGATAGCATCTTGATGATTATAGTGATGTCTTTTATGCCAGAACATCTTAATTTTCTTTGGTCTCCTTGATGCTGGCGCTGGAAATCACAAACAGCTGTTTAACATCGGTGCTTTTTTGGAACATTCCACACAGTCCATCGGGTTTGAAGTATAACCAGTCAAGTCTTCAATTCTGTGACAAGCATAAGAGCAGACAGGATAGGCTTCCTCAAGACAAAGCAATGCCAACCCCGCGCCCAGCACTGTGCCTTCCTCCTCCCACCTCCCGTTTTTCCCACTGTTCTTAGCATCCGTGACTAATAGTGCCATGGCCTCGCTCATCTCAACTTTCCGAGTTCACCCAAATTCCATTTCCTCTAGTGAACACCACAGATGGCATTATTATAATCAGTCCACTGATCATACAGAATTAGTATTGTTAATGGATGGGGCATAAAAAATCTTTGGGGGTACAAACCTCCCCACCTTTCATCCAATTATCAATATTTTGGGTAGTTATTATTGAAGAAGTTGAAAAGTATTTTATTTCATGGATTTATGAGAGTAGACATCCTCAGGAGAAACCAAATCCATGTCAATATTTCATAAAATATTATAGGTAAGCCACTACTATCATCTTTCTAAAATAAATAATGATGGTACATGATGTAGGTAGATACCCCGGTGGCTTCTTTGAGGGAAAAATCAAATAACCCACTTTCTGGAAGAACTAAATAATCCCGGGGAAAAGAGAGGCTAGGCCAGCTATTACCTGAGACCTCATTCTAATTTCAATGCTGAGTATATATTTTGCAGATGAGAGACCTGAAACTCTAAGAGATTGACTCTCCAACAAAAGCTGAAAAATCTGAAGTTACACATTATTACATGTAGAAATGTTTAACTAGATTGGGGTCAGGGTCCTCAGAGAGTCTCTGTCTGTAGCAATTCTATGGGGATGCCACAATGCTAATTTCTCTTGTATAAGTATTTCCATGACAGCTGATTTAAAACTACCAATCTCCTTGGGAAGCTGGTGCCACCCCATCTCCTTTTCCAGTGTACCTCCAACATAGCTCTGGCTCCAGTGACAATGTAGGTTCCCTGACTTGCTCCCTGTGTCCTACATTGCTCTGTCCTTTAGAAGTGACACTGCATGTTTTGACTTCCTGTCCCTAGACCAGAGGAGCACAGAATGGATACAGAACCTTTTTAGTAGGTCCCTCTAGTGACCTACTGAGTCAGCTTTGAGTCCTTCAGACTTCCTCCTGCCCCTGTTCCCTGTCTTGCTTTTGGTACACTGTGAGAAACTAGTATCCTTGGGGCTGGTTTGCTGTCAGACAACCTTTTGCCTCCATGTGAACTTCCAAAGGTGGGAGTTAAAATTCATCTCAGCACACACTCATGAGTTTATGTTACTCTAAAGTTTTATACAGTTGTGCAGGTGATAATTGAGGCTCTGAGAGTCAGCAACTGAATTGGGAGAAGGTAGGGGGATAGGAGTTCGCTGACAAGTCCTCAAGCTGAGTAGCCTCTAGTTCTAAAGCCACTAGTGAACGGACTGATTGCTAATGACACAGAGTCTCTTTACCCTCCTTCTCTCCTGATTTACAAAAGACCGAAAGATGTTGATTCAAAGAAACATCACATTAGAGTTGTGTGCCTCCCTCGTGGCTAAAAGGCATTCTACTATGATGTCACCAAAGATACACTGAGTTTAAATTGTAGCTAAGACAATTCTCCATAACTAGTTTTAATTTTGATACTAGATGTGACTGTGCTTTGTCACAAAAAAGGAACAATCAGATCAGGTCATAGTCACACGTCACACCTAACTAAACAGCTTGTTGATGGTTCTAAACAAATCATTCCGGCGATAAAGAACTAAGTTTTAATGTACCCAGTGAGCAGGCTATTATGCTAGGATGATGGCTGCGTGGGTGGAATGCTTTCTCTGTAACTATGAGGACCTAGGTTGGATCCCGAGCACTTACTTAAAGCTCCTGTGGCAGAACAGCCCCAGAGGGGGGCAAGCAGAGACAGGCACATCCCAGGAGTGTGCTGTTCAGCCAGTCTAACTGCACCAGTGAGATCTAGGTTCAATTAGAGATCCTGCCTCAGAAAAGGTGGGGAATAGAGGATGTACCCAACATCAGTCTTTAGCGTCTCACATGCATGGGCATGTGCATGGACATATAATCTCACATGTGCGCGCGTGCACACACACACACACACACACACACACACACACACTGAGACTACAAGCATCCTGAATCCTAATGGTTATAAGAAAATCATTCCGACAATAGAGAGATAAGCCGATGACGATACATCCAGTAAGTAGGCTATTACGCAATGAAGATGATGTAATCAGGACTGATAAAACCTTTTCCTGAATGGGAGCTTTGTCTTCTTGTAAAACTTTGGCAACACTTGTGGCATCTTTGAGGCCAGAAACAACAAAGACCCTAAAGGTTTGTGACAAAGTTGGCACTAAGTGGGTGGCAAGGGACCTGGGTTAGTTCTGCTCGTGTTGCTGAGGAGTGCCTCTCTTCAGGTGCTGTCTTTGCAGACTGCCTCCTTCCTCCAGTGAGGTCTCTGGATCCTTTTCTCCACATTCATAAACAGTGGATTGGGGCCTAGATGCACCCGGAACACACTCAAACACACAATGATATGAGGAATTCTGGAAGTGCTCAACTGTGTTAGTTCCATAACATGACTTCACCACAACCTCGGGTCTGCGTACACAGCACGTTCCCTTTGCTCTGAGTCTGCCACCCAGCCATTCAATGCCAACAAATGTTGCCTAAACCACTTCAGCTCAGATTTGAGACTATTTCTTGTTATTAATTTCAATGTCTTGCCACACATATTGTTCCTCCCAGAGAAATACAATGATTTTACTACAAAAAGCAGTATTTTTCTACCATCATTGCTTAGCATGTAAATACCACAGTAATATATCTGTGGGTTGTTCTGAGTGACAGTATTTGATTCTGAAAGGCACATTTGAATTGCTGATTTGAGATTCATTTGAAAAACTAAATTTTGGCATAAGTTTAGGACAGAATTTCCAATAGTTTCAAATAAGAAAAACATGCTTCTGCCATTTTGTACTGCATTTTTGTGAAGCATAATTTTCAACATTGAGAAATATAAAAACCAAAATATTGATCAATCCTGAAAATATATTGACAACATTCTGCATCTGGTAGTTTCAAATTTCAATTCTGTATAAAAACAATTAGGTACATCTATCTCTTTAGCATGCAAATCCGATTGCTTTCACATTTAATAAATGTTAAAATTATATTCACCGAAAAAATTTTATAATATAATTCTTTATTAATTATTTGGGAATTTCATATCATTAACCCCAATCCCACTCACCTCCCAGTCCCTCCACACCCAGCCCCCAATCCTGCAGCATCCCCTATAAAGGACACCCCAAGATAAAAAATGAAACAGACAAATAAAAAACCTTGATCCTCTGTCTTTCCTGCCTCTCCAACACCTCTTCACTCATCCCAGTGCCCTTGGAGCTGTGTGTGTCACACAGTAGACCATTTTGTTCAGTCGGTCTCACCTGCAAATTTTCAATGCAGAGTCACTCTGGCACACCATCATCACTGGACCCTCACTGAAACTCCTCTAGGATATCCCACGATTGCCCGAGTCATGGAGATGCTGCAGCTATTCTTCTACAGACCCTGTCCCTTCATGTGCTCCAGCAGGTAGATATAAGGGTGGGCCCAGGATGTGGGCCTAGGTGGTAGCTGAGCTTATCAGTCCGGAAAGCTGGGACCTATACCAACATGGTTTCAGGTAGCTGACCAGACCCAGTGGTAATAGGAGCTGCTGATATCAACTCCACCTTGCTGCTGTAGGGTCATGGACCCAGACATGGCCCTGACCAGCAGTTCAGGCCCATACAACACCATGGCCCCACGTGGTAGAGCAGGCCATACAGATTGGCATGGCCCCAGGTGGTAGAGCAGGCCACACAGATTGGCATGGCCCCAGTGGCAGCAAGGCCTTTGGACACCAACATGGCCACAGGTTGCAACCCAGACATGTGGCATACATGTGGCCCCTGATGACAACATGAACCATGGAAATCAACATAGACCCCAGAGGACCACAGACTCAGACATGGTCCTCAGCTGTAGCCTGAGCCCTGATTTCACCATGGCACTTGGTGGCAGTGCAGGCCACTCAAATCTGCATGCTAAAGTTATTTTAATGAATTCATTTATTGATTATTATTAGTAAATATTTGATTGGTAAATGAATCGAATAAAATTTCTCAGGGAAATAGGGATTGTAAATTAATAATAAATAGGGGAAGTTGAAGAAATCCACTTTATTCCATTCTAACCAACTTCCTTCAACCTCTTCAAACTCTTAAGCCAAGAGGACTTAGGTTCTTCTTGCTTCCCTGGGTTTCTCATGGATCCTCCCCATTTAATGAAAGTATATGGTTATTGACGCCCCTGTCATTCAAATTCCAATCCCATTCCCCTTTGCAATGTCATTTGCTGCCTCCTGAAGATTCTTCTTCAATAAAGGCTGTAGTACACTGTTGCAAGGGCGAGGGCCGCTTGTTTGTCTCGGCCGCCTGACTAGCTTACACCCGAAATAACCACACAGAAACTATATTAATTAAAACAATGCTTGGCCATTAGCTCTAACTTCTTATTGGCTAACTCTTACATATTAGTTTAACCCGTCTCCATTAATCTGTGTATCGCCACATGGAAGTGGCTTACCAGAGATTCTAACTGGTGTCCATCTCAGGCAGAAGATCCATGGCTTCTCTCTGACTCTGCCTTCTTCCTCCCAGCATTCAGTTCTGTTTTCCCCATCTACCTAAGTTCTGCCCTATCAAAAGGCCAAGGCAGTTTCTTTATTCATTAACCAATGAAAGCAACACATGAACAGAAGAACCTCCCACACCAGTTCACAACTATTCTCTTTCCCCACAGAAGCAAAGCCCAAATCTGCACTATTGCCTTATCTAGATTCTCTAATTCTTATCCCAAGTAGTTGATGATAGCTGCAAAAGCAAACAGTTCTGCTAAGTGAAGCTGTTACAAACGTAATTGCTTCCTCTACCCTATCTCCTGCATCCTTCCCAGAGATGAAAGAAAGGTTTCTAGGAAATGCAGCCACAGTTTGGATGGAGTCAGTGTAAACATCTAGTGATTGTCCAGAAGCTCCCAGTTCACTCTCTAACATATGTTCTGGGTTATTGATTGGAAGTCCTTAGCCCTTGCTAAGATAAATACAATGATACCCTTTCTCATTAGAGAGAGCATGAATGCTTTCATGAGGTTTCTAGCTGCAGCACAGTGGGTCAACAGTGTTGGTGTGAAAACATGTGCTGGCAATTGGGCTCCCCCTTTCCCAGAAGGCACTTTCTCCCTAGGAGTCTCTCATTAGCAGTGTGACCTCTGGTAGTATTCGAACAGGTGCAGTGTGCTCCAAGCTTCTTGGTGGCATTAGGTCCTTGTTGGCTTGCATCCACTCTCCTCCTCAGGTGTATCTTTCACGGTCTCCTTGACGATACACCCTTCCTCACCTCATCTCACTCCTCAGCCTCCTTGCAGCCCTGGAATCCAACTCCTCCTGCATTCTTACTCGCTGACCCTAGCTGTGACTCGCCCATCCTTGCCTGTCACTGCAGACCAACTCCAGAACGCCCAGCAGATTTGAACTGTAACTTTGGGAACAGGTCTCTAGCTCTAGGCTGTCAGTCTTCTGCTTTGGAGTACCACAGGGACTATTCTTATACCCTCTACCACCACAGTTTAGCAATGCTAACTCTATACATTATACACCGCGTTAAGTCATTCTGCAGTTTCAGTCTCCTGATTAGACCCAGCTGACAATGTTAAAGAACTGATCTATTTATGCAACATAGATGTTGTCCGATAGACAACGTGCCAGGATTTGCTATATCCACCTTATTTCTTGTCATTCTTCATCCCATTCTACTCCAGCTCCCACACCTGTCATTTCAATCAATTATTCTACCCAAGGTCACCAACAACCTTGGTGCCAGCTCTAGTGGAGAACACCTTGAGTTCATTTTGTTTGCTATAGCTGCTCCACGTTCTGCCTTGTTTTATAACATTGCATTTCCCTTCCACTCCTTTGACAAATCTTTCCCATTCTCCTCAAACACCTTCCCTCTGTCCTCTCCTCTGTGTTGGTATTTTTACAGGATTCTAACAGTGCTCTTCTTATTTCACACAATTTCTTGAATACAATGTTCAATTTCCATGGTTTTAACCACCAGTTACACAGAAGCACATCCTAGACCTATGTGTGCAAGGGTCTAGACAGCTCATTCCAATGTGTCTGAACAGTGATCTCTGAAAAATCTGTTTCCTTTCTGTGTTTGCATCAGTGAATAACAATACCATCACCTCATACAAGGCCAAGTCTTGGGATCTAGCCAGTATTTTCTTTCCTTCTCTCTCCTTCGAAATACATCAGCCATGAAGCCTGTCGCTCTCCTCCTGACTAGTTGTTGAAAGTTTTAATGTATCCCCATATCCATATTATATGCTTTAATAAGGGGGAGAAAGCTAAAATAGAAAGTAAGAAGCTTAATCCAGAACTAAGATATAATACAAGAGAGGGCATTTCATGTGGTTTCAGCTTGGGAAAAGGCCCAGAAGCAGAAAATAGTATCAACTGAATCCGCATTCTGCTTTGATTAAAGTATAAAATGGTGAATTTTATCAGTCAACTTGTTTATACTATAGCACCCACGTTTTAATCAAACATTCATTTTGGAGTTGCAAGTAAGGTACTTAGCAGGCGTGGCTAACATTACTTGACTTTACATACAAGAATTTATCCTCAAATGGGGAAAGACTTGACTTAGAAATTGAAAACCTTGAGAATAAAAATGAGATTGTCAGAGAAAAACAAACTCTGCTTCAAGACTACAATATTTATTCATGCTAGTAAATTCTAGTAAAAATTTCAATGTTCCAGTCATTGTATCTGTGTCTTCTTCCCTTTCTCTCTCATCTGTCTATCTACTTATCTGTCTGTCTGTCTGTCTAGTCATCTCTCTGCCTCGATCAGCTCCATATTTATGTATTCAACCAGTTGTCCTCAACATATATATATATATATATATATATATATATATATATATATATATATATGCTTGTAATAATTCCCTTAACAATAGAATATAACAACTATTTTCATAGAACTTAAATTGTATTGGGTATAGTAAGTGACCTTGCTATGACTTTTAAGTGTAAGCAAAAACATGTTTACATTACATGCAAATACTTTGCCATCTCATATGAGACTTGTGAATTGTGGAGTTTAGAAGGTACATTAGAACCAACTTTTCATGGATACCAAGGGACGACCATAGGGATGTCTGTGCACACACACACACACACACACACACACACACACTTCTATGATTGCCTACAAAATGTCTGCTGAAGCCAGGTGGTGGTGCACGCCTTTAATCCCAGCACTCAGAAGGCAGAGGCAGGCGGATCTCTGTGACCAGCCTGGTCTACAGAACTAGTTCCAGGACAGGCTCCAAAGCCACAGAGAAACCCTGTCTCGAGAAAACAAAACAAAATGTCTTCTGACCTACTTGGCTGGTAGCCAGCCCCATAGAGACTTTTACTCTGCAATGAAATCCTTCAGCATTCAGTATAACACACAATAGAGGAAAACTTATGATTTTTAATACCCCTTTGTATAAAATACCCCCTGTGATACCATTGTATTACCTGTGGTAATAACTTTTATTATAGTATATGAAAATAAAATTTCTCGAGATGCTTATGAGAGAAGAGAAAGCAAAATATGTTAGGAGAAAACCAGTTTGGTTATCAGACAACAGTTAGGCCTAGCAACTAAAGCAAACATTAGCAAACAAATTCCCCTTTGAGTAGAAAAAGAAATAGTTAAATTAGTTTAGCAAATTGATAGGACAAAATCAGAGATTTTGTCTTTCTTCTCCCCACTCTCTCAATACTCTTTTCTGAAAGGGGGAGAAGCTGTAAAGAACAAGGGCAAGCTCCACCTTGCTGGTGTCATTCTTTGAAGCTCTAGTGTTGGGAGCTGGAAGAAAGCAAAGGTGTGTAGGATCAAGAGCAACGATCTGAAAAAGTATAAACACCCTTGGATCAAATGTCCCTTGAGAAATGTCATGATGAGCTCAGGAACATTTCTGCAAGCCCCAGTCCTGAGATGTTGCATCAGACCTGTCCTGAGGGAGCACCCCCAAGCATGTGCTCTTTACTCAAGAAAACTTGGTATCAGTGACCCCAGATACGGTGCTGTGATTCATGCTAACCTCGAAATTCCTGCGCAAAGGCACGGGAGGCATTCCTATCTCCCTTACTCAGACAGATAGTTCAGGGAAGAACGGAATGGGAAAGCCCAGGAACTGTCTTGTAAAAGATCTTTACTAGAGCTAGCTTTGAATTAAACAGGATGACTAAATGTCTCAAGCTGAAAGTCTATTATATTTCAGATTTCTTTGGTCTTTCAATAGTCCCTTGCACTTCAATCATGTGTCAAAATAATCACAGGAGAAATTACCTGAAGTGTGACTCAAGCATCAACTGACCCGTCAAGTCACAAAGTACAGTCAGAGAAACTTTGATCAGAAATGTGACGACAGTAAAGAGTCAAAAATTTGGAATATGGCTTAAGGACATTAATAGACTCTCAAAAAGACTCTTCCAAGTTCAATATTGTTGTCTAAAATTTTCAACTAAAATCCAGTCTTTACCTTAAAGATCAAAAATCTGCCGAGAGACCAAGTTTGTAGGTCCCCCGTGGGTCTTGGTCATAGATTCTAATGGTACATGATTATAAGACTCAGAGGCTAAACAAAAATCAGGAATCTTCCTGCTTTCTACTGTGTAAAGTTCCATTTTTGAGCCTTATTTTAACAGTACCAGCATCACACAATCATTTCAGTACTATAAACATTCTAGGAGAACCTGGAGAGTTGGCAGAACAAGACGTCAAGGGCTTCCCTGGCACTCCGACGTTTTATTAAGAATAAGAATGAAAACGGAATGCCAAGGGGAATTTAAGAACAGTTTTTGACAAAAGCAGTAGTTCCTTAGCCTAGCCCAACCTGCACTTAACGTGAAGGCTGGGATCCTCCATATGAATGAACCACAGCCTGATCCCTAGACACTGTTCTCAGGGTCTTGGGCTCCACCAGACAAATGTTTTTTTTTTTTTGTTTTTTTTTTTTGCCTGTTTTGACAGTGTGGGAATCAAGTGACCATGCGAGAGACAACAAACACTGATGGAGACGTACATGGACTCTAAATATCGCAGATAGCCTCAATGGGGATACACATAATTAAGTTCCTATAAATACAATGTGATCCATGACATACATTTGGATGTTTGCTGAGAAGATTATATGAGTAAGAGACTATTTAGTGTAGTAGAGGAACTTCCTGGGATTCTTTTATTGTTCAGCAGCTGTGGGTCACATTAGGCTAAACAATAGACTATAACAATTGCTATTTGGGGTCTCTTCCAGCTGAAGTGTCTGCTCTGTATGGGAAGTCCAACCTTGCATTAGTTTTGCATTAGTTACACATTTACAGGGAATGTTTGGCAGTGGATGTCAATTCTGGACCCTCTAGTAATTTATATAATCACTCTCTCCATTGCTAAGACTTAAATTGCTACAGAGGGTTTGCAACCAAGAGACATTCATTGTGCACTCTGCTCTTTGGAGACCCTCATCCCAGACGAGGGAACAGCAGGGGCCAGAGTTGCTTCCTGGCAACACCTTGCCAAGAGCTGCTCTCCAGGGTAACTGCTCACAAGACTAGTCACCACTGCCATTTGGGAAAAGTCTGGGTGATGGCTTGGCTTCCCTCAACTTGGCCTCTTTCCCAGGAGGATACTGGAAGTGGACAGAGTGTGATGGCTGAGAGCAAGGCAGACTGGAATCTAACTGCCTGTCAGTTCTCAAAAGGTTGGGCTTTGCTCAAATGTCACCAAAGTGGGAACCAAATTCAGGGTCTGCCAACTACCACAGAGATAATGAGAGACTGGGAAACAAGACTCCATCTAAAGAGTGAAGGAACTGGAGTGATTTATCCTAAGGAGGGAAGGTTAAACAACACACATTGGGGCAGTTATGACTCAGTGGGAAGATGTAATTCTACTGTTTGCTAAGCGCTTGCACATGAGCCCAGCCCTTCACACACTCAATGGCTTTCTTATCTTAACAGTAATCATATGAAGGAACATTTTACCATGAGGAAAGCGAGCTTCTCAAAATCCAGCCATTTCTCCAAATTAAATGGTCACTGTAGATGGAACTGACAGCCACTTCTATGTCAGTCTGATTTCCTTGGACCCTCCTCTGCAGTGGCTGCTCTGGAAGGAGCCACACTTACGAATCTGGTCAGAACTGAAGGTTTAAATGGTTGGAAAGATGTGCATGCAATACACTCATCTCAGGGCCCTTGTTACATTGTATCTGCTGGTGGCCAGACACATTTCAGGTTTTCTCAGCCCTTTCTCCCTATAACAAGCCACAGTGTTGACAGCCCCCAGAAGAACTCTCAACTCAAACCTTTGAGTGATTTCAAGGCAAACTGTGAATTCACACACACACAACACACAGGCTTGCTCAGAACTTTTGGG